>JAMJFZ010003867.1:0-272500 GCA_026225945.1 Cricetomys ansorgei | reverse complement strand
AGAGAGAGGAAGCCATAGCTGGGGAGAAATATACAAAAGAATGCAGCTTCTGCTTGGAAATTGTTTCTGATTTGTGTTTATTTGTTTAAGTGTGACTATTTTACGATCTCTGAAGAGATGACAAAGGGGCTACATTATTGGAAGGAAGAAAGGCACTCGTCAGAAAAGACAAAGAGCTTAGGAACACAAGAGCAGGCTAACTAATACCCAAACCAACTCAAGGAATGCCACAATGGATGGCTGGATGTTCAGGCTCAGTGGGCAGGGTCTACCAGATGGTTCTCTTGGCTGCTTTGTGTTTTCATCGAGTAGAGTAGGAGGCACAAGTAAGGTAGATGTCTATTTATGCAAATTCAGGTTTACAATAGAGACAAAACCCATAGAGACATGAGTAATACTGAAAATACCAGAAAGTCCTAGCTAGTGCAGAGAGGAGGCAGGTGTTGTGGGAAAGGAAAGAAGACAGTGAGTAGACTGAAATTACAGTCAAAGTACTTGGATAAGTGCTCAAGAGTAACAGAAAACTGCCCCAAATTTATAAGCAACAGTTTAAAGATGCATCTAATTGGTAAGGTAATGTGTAACCAGAATGAAGACATACAACATGCTAGACACACACACACACACACACACACACACACACACACATGCAAACACAATCACATTCATAAACTTCAGCAAGACTCTGTCAGAATTTATGGAGTTGGAAGATTGGACAGGCAATCAGTCCTTCAGCATGCACCAGCTGGGCTGTGCTGTGGCATGAAGGAGCTGCTGCTGGTGGGAGATTTCGGGTTAGGAGGACTCAGGGTGGAGAGAGAGTGCTCTCTTTGGGATAAATACATCTCCAGTCATCTCAAGAACAGAAGTGGGAAGCAGTGAACGGTGCAGGGGTTAAGGGGCCAAGTCCTGGGTCTTGCACAAAAGCTAGGGAGCAAATGTAAAATCTTCCTTGGAAAACAGAGAACCCCCAAAGACAGAGTTCCATGGCCTGTATACTGATCAAGGGATGATCAATCACATTAGACCTGCCAGCACGGCCTCACTGAGGGCTGATGCCTTTACAATGGTTGCCAGTGTGTCTGGTGTTCCCACATGGAGCATTGCATGGATATCTAGAACAAAAAGTAAGAAATTTTATTTTTAGTCAAAACCTCACACAGTTACCTCAAATTTCAAATAACTGCCTGATTGCCAAACAAGCTTCCCTTGGAAAGCACCACGGTTTCTGAGTGGTCTTCTGTTCCAACCCTGTTCCTGTCCAGATGACACTGGAAATGTCATATTATTGAGCAGGCCGACAGTAATTCCAGGACTTCTAGATTCTGTCCTTAATTTGGATGTAAAGAGAGACAGAATGAAATTCAAATTGCAAATCCTACTGGAACTCTTTTCTGCTTTTGCTTTCTGTGGCAACTTCGTCCGGGAAAAGAAATTGAAGTCAAGATGAAAATGAGTCCTTGATAATCCTGAATTGACCACTTATGACAGGTCACAGAAGATGAATTGTCAGGGGAAACACAAGCTGTTCTCTTTTGTCTTGCATACTTGGAGAACACCATTTATATCAGGCAGGTTCCCGAGGACCTTGAAGGTCAAAACTCTGCTTATATCGTGCGCTAATGGAAAACAGACTCTGCATACTGTTTTCACTTTCATCAGAGGCATTTAAATTGACCATAGTTTTTTTTATCTGAAAAATGTGATCCATTTTTTCCTGATCAATATATTATTGATGGAAATACTGCAATATAGAGGCAGGAAACTAGAATACCCCATTCTCTACTATTTATTGGGATGTCACAATAAACACTCAAATAGGCAAACTCAACGGCTTTCAATTGTTTAGGATCCATAGTCAGATTCCTCATTGTATGCTGGAAAGATGTATGTTAAGTAATTCAAAATACATGAAACATTTGCATCATCAAACCTACTTAGAGAAAACTCCTTCTTTTATCATTTATCAGGATCACTTACTTATAAACAGAAGAATCATTCAGTCCAAACAGAGCACAGAGCAGACTAAAGCATGAATGAAGTCCCTTAAACTGGTGATAATACTTTATTAACCACTGGCTTGTGTTACAGTTGATACTTGAGAAGATATGGGGTCCTTCGGCCTATCGTTAAAATTCAACCTAATTGTCTTAAATAATCCAACAGTTTGCACATTTTATGAGTTTATTGTGGCTTTCTCTATTCAGTTCAGTTTTACTATATCCTACAGTAAGAAAAAAAAACTCCACTCTTCTGAAATTGCTTGTAAAATACCGTCTTTGAAATTATCATTCCAGATGAAGAAACACTCATGGCAATCCTAATTTAATAATTATATGAACAAAGCCAATTAAAAGAATGCTAGAAATCATTTTATTGCTTTGCACAACACACAAATTTAATATATTGGAAATTAGAGCTGGTGCTTAATGAAGGAGCTGTTCGGATGTAAACGAGAGCTCACTCCTGACAGCCCCTGGGTCCTGGAAGTCCATCATGAAGAGCCAAGGCCGTCTGGAAACTGCTCTGCTGACAGAGGCCTGAAGTAATGGAGACAGCACCAAAACTTGACAAAGAACCCTGTCACCCTGGGTTAGCCGCGGAAAAAACCCAGGAAGCTGACTTATCGTACAGCTCCATCAGATCCCTGACTATGTCTCTGAGAGGCATGAGGAGAGAAACTGTACAACCTCATTAACAATGTCACAAACAAAAAATATTCCAAAATGATTAACAAGTTGAACTCGTTTTCCCGCTGGGCATGTTCACATTTGAGTGGGCCAATCACACAGGGATGCTCACATCGCCAGCATATGGGAGTTCCTGTCGGAGAAAGCAATTACCACACTACACTCTTCCAGAGCTGCTTTGGGCTACAGAAAACAGCATTAGCTGGTGGAAGAAAAGGCATTAAAGTATAAACACACTGAGTCTTCTTTGAAAATGTATTTGGTTTAAAACAAAATGTTGAAAAGTATTATCTACTTTGCATTTTAAATATTCTGAAAGAAAACAGTTGTTTAAAATGTCAGGAACATGAGAAGTTTCTGTCTTTAAAATATTTGTCAGTTGTTTCTCACGTTTTGTTCTATCTTGGCTTCTAGACTTGAATTTATTATTAAAACTCAGAAGTCATTTAAATAACAAATGTTTCTTTTTCTTTATTTTATTTTATTTTTTTATCAGCGAGGACAGTTTAAGTAGAAAAATGGCAGGCAGTGGTGGCCCACACTTTTAGTCCCAGCACTCGAGAGGCAGAGGCAGGCAGATCTTTGTGAGTTCAAGGCCAGCCTGGTCTACAGAGTGAGTTCCAGGACAGCCAGAGTTACAACAGAGAAACTCTGTCTTGAAAAACCAAAAATAAATAAATAAATAGATAATCAACAAACAAGCAAATAAATAAGATAGAAAAACGGTTTTGTGTAGCAAATTAGAAAAGACGTGTTTCTTCCTCTCTCCTTTTTCCTTTTAAAAACTGTTTTGTGAGTGGTGGCGTGTGTATGTGTCTGTGGGCACATGCATATGGATGCCAGAGGCCCACATCTGTGAGTCAGTACTCTTCTTCGATGCAGGTCCCAGGGACGAAACTCAGGTCCTCAGGCTTGGGAGGACTGTCCCCACTGATCCATCTCACCTGCCCAGTGTGCTTTTTCTATGATGTCAAAAGATCAAGGCTGGAAGAGCACACATGAATGACGTCAGCCATTTACACACAGGGCTCATATTATTAGGCATTCTTTGCACATGCATTACTAAGTCTTAGGTGTGTGTGTACAGGCTCATGCACAATCATCTTATTTCAGTGTGTCAGGTGAGCAATGCTTAACTACCACATACGTTTGTCACAAAGTAGGATGAGTGTTTCCCAGTCCTCTAGGACCATGTAGGATGATCTGGGGAGGGCCAACTGGAGGTGAGGTCTCAGAGCATTCGGGGCTTCTGTACAGACGCATGTGAACACAATCAGCTGGCGTATCCATGGAGTGTGCATCTGTGGGTGCAATCTTATGCAGATCAAAAGCACTTTTGATAGCTGACGCAGAGCATGTGGGTATGGTCTCCACCACTGTACCTTAAACAGTACAGTGTCACCTCTCAGTGTTTAGCCTCAACAGTGCGTTCGGAATCGCAAGTAGTTTAGCTCTGACCCTAAGAGCACAGGTGGCTGTGTGGAGGTGGCAGGTAAACTCTGCTGCAATTCTCCACAGAGGTCAATGGGCACCAACTGACAGCTGTGCTGAAGACACTCATTTTGGGGGACATTTTAGCTGAATTGTCACCAGTCGTTTTACTACACTCCCACGGATGCTCCCGTGGTGCTACTGAAGACTCGGGAGACACAAGCACAACCTTTTACTGCAGAGACCTGAGGAGGGTTGGTCATTTTGAAACAAACATATTTTTTGAGTGATGAGAGTGAAATTGGAAAGATCTGAGTAAAGCTGTGTCCAGTTTTCACTCGTAAGTTTTGCAACTGAGACAGCTCCTGTTGTAAGGAAGGGCAGGAACGTGTGTGTCCACATCACAACGGTTTTCTGAAATCTCAAGTGATGCCATCTGCTTAGAAAAATCATGTGATGCAGTTTCTGGAACACGCAGATTTTCCAAGGGAAAGTGTCCAATGAGGGAAGGAGAAGGAAGGCAAGAAATTCAGAGTTTGCATGGAGTGTTGGTGAAGGACAGGAAATCAGAAGGCCAAGGGGCAAATGAGATTAGCATAGCAAGGTCAGTGTGCTGAGCTTCCTCGTCCACCCTTAAACAGATGAGAAAGTCTGGAGAGGGGGACGGTAACACAGAACAGTGCACTGCTCACCAAAGGGGAGGAAAGGAGCAAACCAGGAGCTCTCCACCATGAGGATGGAGGCGGACAGAAGAGGAATGCTGTGACATTTACGACCAATGTTTCTGTCAATGAGAAAAATGCCTGCAGGGAGATCAGAACATCAGCAACAGCAAGGATGCTGGGTTAGCAGGGTCAGTGAGGGAGAGCCGAGCGAGGTGTTCTCTTACTTCCTTAGGATCTCCTCCTGCCCCCCTGCCCCTGTGGTAAAACACCCAAGGACAACAACTCAAAAGATTGGAAGGTGTGTTTGGCTAGTGTTTTCAGAGGGATCTGTGGTGGCTGGTCCCTGAGACTTTGGGCCTGGGGTCAGGCAGTGCTGCTTGGACTGAGAAGGTGGTGGAAGAAACTACCTCCTAGGATCCAAGAAGCAGAGAGAAAAGAGGAGTCTCTAGCCCAGGGTCTCCTAGGACATCCCCTGGCATCACATCCTTCATCATCAAGATCCCACCAACTTATAATATTTACAACATTGGAGACTATCCTTCAATTACAAACAACACAGCCATTATTATTTTGAGGACCAAGTGCTCAGCTCCGTGAGACAATGGGGACATACCTCCTTTAAACCACAAGCATGACATTCTTCTTGCTGTTGAGAACTAATGTTTAAAGGTATTTACTGAATATTCACATTTACCAGAACTTGGTGTTGTCACAATTTAGACACAGTAAGGTGTGGTGGGAAATGGAAGTAGTAGGTTTTGAGTATTATACATATTATTAGATTTTTTGTAATTTTAGTGTATTTTTCTATTTTTGTTTATTTTATTTTATTTTTTCTTCACTCATACAACTTATAGAATACACTCCAGCCCCCCTCCTCCTCTCTTTCCACCCCCTATTCCTTCCTATGTCCCCTAGATCTACTCCCATTACCACCTACTAACATCCTCCCTTCTCCCCAGAAAAGAACCATTACTCCAGGGTTACATCACATCATAGCAGGACTGAACAAGGCCAGGCACCAATCCCTACATCAAAGGTGGACCAGGCAGCCCAGCAGGAGAAAAAGAATCTCAAAGGTTGGTAAAATGGTCTGAGACACCCTCATCCAGGCTGTAGGAGTTCTACAAATCTAAGCAGCTATGTGATGTATTTAGGGGATCCTACAGGTTCCAAGTCTGTGGCTACAGTCTCTGTGGGCCTCTAAGAGTGATGGTCTGTTGACTTTGTGGGGCCTGTTCTCCTGGTGTCAACAGTCCCTCTAGTTTCCACCATCTTTCCTCTCCCTTTTCCGTGGGATATCCTGATCACTGCATGATGTTTGGCCCTAGGCCTCTCCAGATGCTCCTTTCAGGTGCTGAGATGGGAGCTTCTGTGGTGAAGACTTGATTAGGTATCAATCTATGAGCAGAGTGTGACAGCATTAGAAATCATCGTTGGGTTATTCACTCCCTAGTTTCTTGCCTGCCTTGCAGTTTCAGGCAGAGGTTCCCTCCTTTGGCATGGAGTTCTGTCTTTCCATTTTCATTAAGGATTTTACAGGGTGGATAGGCCATAACTTAGGGGTTTTATGGCTGGGATGGTGTCCCAGTCTCACTATTGGAAACCATGCCTGGCCACAAGAGATGGCCTGTTCAGACTCCCTATCCCTGATTACCAGGGATCTTTGCTAGAGACTCCTGCATAGATTCCTCTGAGTTATCACTATAGTAGGTCACCCTATCATCTTCTAATTGTTTCCCAATTCTTATCATCACTCCATATATTTTCACCTCCACTCTTCTCCTCCTCCTGGTCTGCTCTGCTTCCATTCCCATCCTCCCCACCCATCTATGCCCTAGTTCAGTTTCTACCCTACTAGGGGATCCCTGTGTTCCAACTGGGACCCTTCTTGTTGCATGGCTTTTCAATGTCTGTGGATACTGGTACCTTTCTCCTTCACTTAGCAGTTAGTATGCAGTCACAGAAAGAAAAACATGGTATGTACTCACTTATACATGGATATAATTAGATTCTTTAACAAGAATGTTTTCTGACTCCTGTACATACACTACCCCAAAATTGTCAGTAATACAATGAAGAACATGGAAGCAATGTTCTTACATTTAAGAACTTCATTATTTTTTAAAGGAGATAAGCAAGTTATTAATTATCTAGTTGAAATTAGATAGACTACTGGTAAATGTTAGAGTTTCTGATAAGATAAAATAATATTTAGTATAAATATGTATCAAGTATCTTTTAGTAAGATGCTAAATTAGGTAATATCCACCCGGTGCATGCAGAAATAGAGCCAAGCTAAGCTTCTTATATATGGGAGCATTCACCAAGGGTGAGGCATTGGGCTGAAGGTGAGCCAAGTGATAAATGGGAAACATGACGGAGGAAAAGACACGAATAAGGACACTGCCGTGGAAGTTCATTTCTTGTTGTGTTTAAAATAATAGCTTTGTGCACTGTTGGCAAAAGGGATGCATAGGCCCTGGCATTTTGTATTGTCTGCAGGTGTTGGATTTCTGTGGGGCGCGTGTTGATTACTTATGATCTGCACCTGAGGAGTTCTGAATCAAAAACAGCCCAGCTCAGATGCTCAGGGTTCCATAGGTCGAGTAAAATGCTGGCCATGAAGGTGGTTCCCTCTGCTGAGGTCTGGCAGGGTTTGCATCTATGACAATGCTTCCTTGTCTTCATTGCTGAGCTGCCCCAGGAGCAAAGTTCAACTACAGACCGTGACACATCTGAACATTTGCATCCAACCCAAACACTTCAAGGCATCTTGCTATCAAAGATGGTAATAGAAGCTGAGGCTTTGGAAGAACCATCAGGGCTGAATCTGTCCACTTGGCCAGAGAGGCATCTCATTCTAAGGACATGGTTAATGTCTCTTCCTGAAAATACCTGGACCTTGAACAAATAGCCTTCAAATGCTCAGAAATTTCTGTGGGATATGCCACTAAGATCAGACATTTTAGCAGCTCAAATGAACTAATGCAGAACAGGATTTAAAAGGAATGGATTTTGATATCCATACCACATTTACCAGGAGCATGGGAGAGGGACAAGACAGAGTCAGAGCCACAGTGGGGATGCTATAATTTTTCCTTTGTGGGGAGTGTTCTATGAATACTACTCAGATTACAGTGTGGAGTGGTAGTTTAATTTGGGTGTATCAGAACTAATTCTTGTATCAACATATAAATGGTAAGTGAGACCTGAAGACTGTGTGGTAAGGTTAGTAGAAGAGGAAACAGGAGAAGAGGAGCCAAGACAGAGGTGTGTATGACTGGTGTCTGAGGGTCTGTTACCCAAACGGACAAAAGGAACAAATGCAGGGACAGAGTCAAAGGTACCACCTTGAGGGGGACTTACTCAGGGTGTGAAGGACAAACACTCATGATGCCTGGGGCCTGTGGAGAATTCAGATTGTCTGACACAACCTAGAGTCATCTTCACTGAGTTGTTAGTTAAATGCCACTGAGTCCCAGAAGAGCTGAGCTTAGCATTAAATAGGAAATCTTCATGGTTCTCATGTGAACATTTCTTGCAGTGAGATTCCAAATGACCCATGCCAAGATTACTGGGAATTACTTTAAAATCCATGAAACCAAGCCAGTCCTGTTATGTCTGACTTTATCACAAGTTAGTACCTGCAGGATGCTAGCGTATGCTGAAGTGTGATAATCCTTGACAGACATGATGGATGAGGGACAGGACACTTGGGACATCGAAGTAGGACTGCTGTGCGGGCTTTAGATAATGTGGATACTAACAAAAGAATTCAGATCTCTAGGGAGGCTCGGAAAAAGCTATCAGAAAAATCACAAAAACAAGAAACACATCAGAGAAACTAAGGTTAGACTGCTCTCAGATTCCTGTGCTCCAAATTAAAGCTTATAAAACCCTCTGAATGTTTCCTTCTTTCCTCAACTGTAAGGCCATGAGATTCAGAGATTGGCTATTAGTCTCTGAGTCTCCCAGATTTGGCATAGGAAATATATGCTGTTTGTATGTTTATAGTGACATGGTTTATTTAACAAATGAGTACAAATGTTCATCTCAGTAAGATAAAAATGTCTTATTGTAAATAATAAGGGATAATTCCAAATGAGTTCTTCTTAGGAAAGAGATACATTTTAAATTAATTTGTGGTATTTTTCTATTAAAGATCTGATGTGAATGTTATTTTCTAACTTTAGATTTTGTTCACATGTGTTACTCAAGCACGGGTAATTATTCTACATTTATATTTAGTTAAACGTATATACACAATCTGATAGATTATCATAGCATTTGAGCATACTAAAAACGTCATGTGTTTTCACTAAACTAGAACTATCATTGGCTATTACTCAATGAAATCAGGAATTATCTAATAGGAGTCTGCACTACTCTTTAGTGAACTCTTTTATGCCCACTCTGATTTGATGCTCTAAACACCCATGATGGACACTTGGGTTTACATGACACGAATGTGCAGCCCAAAGCCTTTTATTTTAAAACACTCTTGGTAGGATTCAACTTTTAAAGAATAAAAAGTCAACAGAAAGGAAAGATATGAGATGGTTCTGCATATTCTTTTCCTGCAAAATGTTACTGCACCCCTTTTCAATTTTAATTTGGCTAGTGGATCTTGTTTTACCCTCTCTAATTTAAAACTCCCTCATATCTTTCTGTAATTCACTGAAAACTTGATTTGTATTTACCTCCATAAAATTGTTGTGTATCATAATGAAACGAATAGAAAATGGTTATAAATTATTGCAAGGAACATTTGAGATAGCACAAGGGAAGACCCCCCCCTGTGGGACGGAGTATTCATGTAAATGATCCATCCCTGTGTCTTAGTATTTCATTCAAACAATGATTCGTTCCCTTTCAGGTGGCAAGTCACATCTGCATTTAAATAGAAAAATGAATCCCAATTGAGATTTCAGTTCCTGGAATCAACAAGAAAGCAATCAGGTTTTGGCTGGAGCTTGCCTTGATATCATATAGCTGAACATAGCTGAGGGTATGTATCTACACAGATTCCTGGGATTAATTTTGCCAACAGAAACTGTAGTATGTCTTTAATTTCCTCTTCCCGGGGATATGAAAAGAACAATGTCAGAAAATAGTCCTGTATATGAAACTTTTAAAATGCTTTTTCTTAGCAGATATTTATACTTAATAATGGGTTTATTGTGACTTTTTCATGCATGTGCATGGTGTGTTTTCATCACAGTCTCCCCATTGCTTGCTCTGTCCCCATCCCACTTTGTTAATTCTCTGTCTTTTCCTACAGAGCCCTGCATCTACTTCCCTGCCCTGTGTGTGAACCGCTCGGCTCCACTGAGTTGTCCGGAGGAGCACGTGCACATTTCCAGTAGCACAATGCTGAGGAAAATGACTCTCCTCCCCATCGGTATCTGTGTATAAGTCCTCAGGGAGGGTGAGGACTCATGAGCCCTTTCGTTGATAGGATGTTGGTTATCAGTGTGCAGGCAGTCATGACTGCTGTGAGTTTATGTTCAGAAACCATATTGTGGCCAGTGTCAGAGTTCCATTCCACTCTCCTCTTTGCTCTGGCTCTTACATTCTGTCTTGCTTTGATTCCATGATGTCCCCTGAACATTGGTTGTGGAGATAGAGATGTCTCCTTTATGTCTACAGAGTCAGCAGTTATTAATTCTCTGTGCTTTGAACAGTTATGAATCTCTGGAGTCTGTGTTAACTGCTATCAATCATCAGTCAGTCAGTTAATCAACAAATAAAAGCATCTGTGACCAAAGCTGAGAAAAGCAGTGTTCTATGCCACAAATATAGTCATTTAAAGGTGACTATGTCAGCCACACCATGTCTGTTTACAGAAACTACAACTTTCCCTATTGCCTCTTTGACTTCGCCTGTCATGGACTATTGACAGAGTTTGCAGGAACAAATGTAAATCCCTGCCTGTGGATGAAGCCTCCACTCTCACAAAGCGGTTGGTTGGTTGTTCCCAGAACAGATTTCCATTATCTCAGCACTGGGCTGACCCTACTTGACACCTTGGTTCATCACACACAGGTCCAGGACTCAGTAGCAGTTAACAGTTCTCCACAGCAACGTGCATATCATCTTCTGGCCTCGAGAGGACTTGCAAGCCAAGAGGAACCATTCAGCATGTTTTAGGTGGATTACTCCAAGTTCCAAGGCCATGGCACAAGGCACTTTCAGTGCCAGTGTCTTGCCAAGTTGTTCTTCTGGACAATCAAGATGATTGTGATTGGCCTGTATTGTTGGGGCCACAGTAGCCTCCCTGGCCAGAGGAAGGCACGCTAGCCCTTACAGTGGGATTTTTGTGTATCATTATCTTCCATAACATTGCTCACTGAAGCACTCTAGAAACTTATAAAATAATAGACTCTTGTGAAGGTCGGGGCCATTTCTGTCTGCACCACGCAATGTGCTTATCTTGAGTTTCTACCTGCTGTCAATAACCTAAGAAATTACCAATAGCACGAAATGACAGATATGAAGCCCCACGGGGCGAGGCTGCTGGCTGACTTTTCTCCACTCTGTCCCCTGCATCAGTGTATCTTCAGCACTTAATGTGGCTCGTAAAGTTTTTGCTCAGAATCTCCACAGAAAATTTCCATAAAATATGACTCTGAGTTTTACCATAATTTCATTTGTAAAAATTGTCTTTGAATCTGGTAATCAGTGATATGCCAGGAATAAGAAAGGGGCACAGTAGATAAAATCTTGAATGAGCATTTGTCTTCCTCTCACAGAAGATCTGGAGATACCCTTGTAGTGGGGATTACCTTTCCTGAGAACCCTGAGTCTCCATAGATGGAACTAAATACTTTGTGTGTGGTGTTGTGCTCACCATTTTCTGAATGAGTTACGTCTGACGTTGGTGACTGCCCCTTCGTGTCCGTTATTTCTGCAGTGGTATCCATAAATATGCTTTCTGTACTATGCTCTGCAAACATTCCTGTTGGGAATGACTTCTCTGCTATTCATCATTTGGTTAAAGACACATCAAGAAACACCAACCCGGCGTCTTCCCTGCAAGGACAATTTTTAAATGTTGTTCACCTGCTCCATACAGGTAGCATTGGCACAGGGTGTTATTTACCCAGATTAGACTACAGAGAGACACACACCACATAGGATGTAAGTGCAGTCTTTCCTGGCTTCTGGGCTCCAATTCCTCTTCTATTTGACTCTTAGGAAATCACATACTTCCTTGATCTCTTCATCCTCAGGAAGCGTGATGTCATTACCTCAGTGTTTAATGAGATGCAAATGAGGCTGAGGCTCCATGAACTGTCAGTAGGGTTAGCTGCAAGAGTCTTCCTCCTAGAAAGCAGTCTACGAACTTCCTCCTACACGCAGCTTTCAAAAGATTTACATAATTTGAAATATGTATTTAAATTATTCAGTTCCCTCATCTATAGATATTAGATGATTCTAGACAGGGCTAATATTAAAATTATATCAGTTTTCAACATTGTTTTTCCTTGATTTGTAGAGGAACAATTGAAAGAAGTTTTTGTTATTTTGGTTTCTGTAAAAACGCAAAACGCCGTTTGAATTAGGTTTGCGTTCCCATAATAGCTGTGGTAGCGTTGTTTACCAGTTGGGTTTGGAATGCCTGATGCAGGTGGCTATGCTTTGGTTAGGTGCAGTCATTCTGACACCTGTAGCTTGTTTTTGAGACTGTGTACCACATGGGTTTATGGGAACTTTGGCTTAGGGTATACAAGTCTGAAGCCCCGAGAGTTGGTGTGGGCACTGTTTGGTGGTTCATTGGTTGGGTTGCTGTTGTTAGTTAGTGTGAAAATACCTAAAGGAACAAAGGTTGGAGAGATTGAGTGTACAGACCAGGAGCCAAGATGTTAGTCGGACTCACTGTCAGCTAGTCCTCTTCAACCTTAGGATAGCCTAAAAAGAGGCTGTGAAGATGTCTACCTTTCTCCCTTTCTTTACCAAGGCTCATTACAATGGAAAGAAAGAGCGAAATAAAGATTTCTTTCCATCTTTCTGTTCTCGTTCTCTAAATTGAGGGTAAAAGAATGTGGTGTACTGCTACATTGACTCTCACAGTATCTAAATTAAATTCCATAAAATATATGGTACCATCAAATGTCTCTGCTCTCAAAAATGCAAAATGCAGCTCGTGCATGTGCTATGGTAATCTATGCTGGAGGAGATGGGACGGTTTATGGTCCCAAGACTGGCAGTCAACAAAATAGATTTTCTTAAAAACTGACTTGTAGCAAAGGCTAATAGGAACAATATTAAAATATTTTCTCTATAAAAATACTGTGTGATGTTCAGGCATAAAGAAGAGGCCCATTCTTAAGTCTATGTTTTTATTGCCAATTGCTGTCTGCTACATAGATCATCCCTGAAGCAAGGGCTTGATTAATTAGCCAGCCAATCACTTCATTACATTAATATGGAAGTGGGAAGAAGATGTTCTTGTACCTCAGCTGAACGACAGCTGCACCGAGCCCTCCTCCACTTCTCAGTGAGAGCGTGAGCTCGTGTTAAAGTGCCTCATTTTCAAGGAAAAATAGCTGCCTGCCAGAAAAGAGCAATGCAACATAATTACTCTGAGCTTGGAAGCCTACTATTATTTTATTCAGTGACATTCCCAAATGGGACGGGAAGCATTTGACATGAAACATTTTTTTGTTAGCAAAAGCATCTTTCTGCTTATTTATAACATAGACATGGAACAAAACCATGAATGGCGGGAATGAGTTTCCATTCAACAGTGACAAACTGCTCTCCACACAAACTCCTTAGACCACAACCCTTTGCTTCTATTTTTGGGCCAGAGTGGTACACAGTATCACTCGATGTTTTCTAGATTCAAAGCAGAGTTTAGCAGAATGGATCTTTTCTGCTAGAACACAGAGGCCATTGATGCCATGTGCGGACAGAGCTCCATGACGTACCTCACTTAATAGATAACGCAGGTGAGATTCGGGAGGTTCTGAACCAGGGAGTAACTCAACATCCATACAGTGGCATTGTCAGAATAAGGCGACAGTAAATATGGAAATA
The DNA here is from genome assembly GCA_026225945.1 of Cricetomys ansorgei. Lineage (NCBI taxonomy): Eukaryota > Metazoa > Chordata > Mammalia > Rodentia > Nesomyidae > Cricetomys > Cricetomys ansorgei. The sequence continues at coordinate 258,669 of JAMJFZ010003867.1, read as the reverse complement.
ATATGGTCACCATTATCAAGTAGTGGATAAGTAAAGATATCAAAGCAAGGTTCCTATTATACCTCCCATGAGCCTTTTTGACCATCAACCTACCTGAGCACAGTACCTCTTTTTGGGTGTCACACATGAAAGTTAGAATTTGAGATTAGTGGGATTAGGCTTAGAACAATTGACTTGACTTTCTCGAGTCTTCTTTCATTTATCTGTCCCAGTAGTGTCATAATGCTACGTTAGTTTCAAGTTGCAAAACAGTATGATGACATGTATTCCCATGAGTGCTGTGTCAGCAATTTTTGCTGGCATGTTATTTGGTCCTGGGGCAGAGAGGCACAAGGCACACCCTGGCACTTACCAATGTAGGTATCATATGATGTCAAAGGAACTCCAGGGTAGTGATTTAAGGAGCACTAATACAAAACACTTGCCACGTCAAGCCAAAAAGCTGGATTTGAAGCAAAAACAGCAGTGTTGGTCACAAGTTCACAGTTTGCACCACTGCAGAGCTAGAAGCAGGGTATTGGAATGGTATAAAAACGCTGGGCTTCAGATAGACTATGCAACAAGAAGGGCCCCAGTAGCCACATGTGGATCTCCCTGGAAACTGGAGATAGAACAGACATTGCAGATGGGCTGTGGAGAATTGGAATGGGAATGGGATGACCAGGAGGCAGGAAAGGGAAGGAGAAAGGTAATATAGGGAGAGACCACCATAACTGAAGTACATTTAGGGGGCAATCTGGAGATCTAGTGCAGGAAAACCTCCTGTAATCTATCAGGATCCCCAGTAAGAGAGGATAGGGAGCCTGAACAGACCATCTCCTGTAACCAGGCAAGGATTCCAGTGGTGGGACTGGGATACCATCCCAGCCAGAAAACCTTCAACCTATAACCTATCCTGCAGGATCTTCTGGGGCAATGCAAGGGCAGAACCCACACCAAGGAAGGGAACTCAGGCCTGGCACTTCAGGGCTAGCCAGGAACCAGAGACTGTACAGCCAAGAGCCAGTTCCTAATGGTATGCTGCTATGATCAGCAATCGATGCCTACCCTAACCTTCGTCAGAGATGCTTCCTCAAGCAGCTAATGGAGCAGACACAGAGGCACAGGGCCAAACCCTGTGTGGAGCTCAGGAAATCCCACGGAAGAGGGGAAGAGGGTTGGCGACACCAGGAGAACAAGTCCCATGGAGTCAACTGACCACCAATCTTAGGCAGGCACAGAGCCCACATGGCTCCCTACAAATACCTCATGGTTGTCTGGCTTGGTGTTCTTGTAGAACTCTTATAAGTTGGAAGGGCATGTCTCTGACCCTTATACCTACCTCAGGACTCTTTTCCTCCTCTTCCATCCTTGAGGTTGGGTTAGTATCCCACTTTGCCCCATCTTGTTATGCCTTGGTAGCCCTAATGGTAGTCCTGAGAGGCCTTCTCTTTCCTGAGGGAAGTAGGCATTATTGCGGGTAGATTTTGGGGGAGGAAAACTGGGGGGAGCTGGGAGAAGTGCAGGGAGGGGTGGGTGGGGGTTGGGATTTATTATACTAGAGTGAAAATAACTAAAGGAAAAAATTAGTAAAACAGAAATATCTCACTGTTTTATTTATGTCTGAAAGCAAGCACAGAAAAATATTTGTGATCTCAAGATAATGGTATTATAGGTGATTTTATTTCCTTCTTAATGAATTTCTGTCGTTTCTGAGCCTTTCAAAAAATACTGGGCTTTTATTTCCTTATGATAATATAAAAGAAGACAAAACATGGTACAGAAATAGAAACTGACTCATCCAAGATTGCTTAAGAAATGTTGGGGCCAGGTTTTCCAAGCAATCTAAACATAGGTATTTCCAACCACTGTGCTACACTGACCATTGCAAGGAAACTTTACAGCAGGGATTGACAAAACAAGAAACCCTGGTTATGGGACTCTTGAAGAAGTTTATTTTCAGTTATATGTAATTAATTGTTTTATGCACTGTTGGGTGAGGGGCTGTTTAGTGCATTTTTTATTGTTTGTAGGTGTTGGATTTCTGTGGGGGTTGTTTAATTGCTAATGGTCTTCATATGGTATCAGTAGGTCACCTAAAGAGCTTAAGTATCAATAAAAACTACTGAGATGAGAGACTAGGGGTTCCACTGTCCAGGATGGTTCTAGCCGTTATTGTGGTTCTCTCTGCTGAGGTCCCGCAGAGTTTACATCTATGAAAATACCTCCTTATCTTCCTTGACTGAACCACCACAGCAGCTAACTACTACAAATGGCACATCTATGTGGGGCAGGACATCATGCCAGCTAATCTAACGTGGAGACAAGAAAGAAGAGAAAGAAACTCCAGACCTCAGAGTCCAGTAAAGTACACTCAGGGAAGCTACCGGAGGATAGAGATTAAGTTATTAATCGAAGTCTCCTGAAGGAAGAAGAGACAGAAAGGAAATGAGCCCCTATAAAGAGAAAAGACTGTGAAATTAATAAATAAATGAAGAAAAAGCTCCTAGGTGAGAGCCACAGAATGGAGGCCCTTAGAGATAGAGAATTCATCTGGGAGCAGGAAAAAGCAAGGTTCTTACTGCTTTTTCTGATCAGGGAGCCGAGGGTCCCTCCCACTGCTGGTGGTAGTGTACTGTTTCACAAACTGAGTTTTCTGATAGCTGTATTGTATGTGTGTAAGTCAAAGCAGATCTTGTGTTTGAGGTCTATGAAGAAGGTTGCATGTTTCTCCATAGCAGTGGCAGAGGGAAATGCCAAACCCCTAGGACTTTTTGGCCAGTTATTCTTCCCACCAGCCCAGGACCTCAAGCTGTTGTGGAAGCCTTGGCTTAGAGCCAAAAAGCCACTTGGTTAAATGCACAGTTTATCCCCCCTGCAAACTTATCTACAAGTGGTAACTCTATACCATAAGGGAACTCTTCCTGCAGACAAGGACTCATTATTTTTCCTACAAACCAGATGCTATCTTAAAATCTGGAAAGTGTTTCCTTAGGGTCAGCACACAGAAGCTGTCTCCTAGAACTGGCTGAGGTTGTATCTTGTGCTGGTAGCCAAACTTGGTAAGAGTCACCCAGGTGTTACTGGTTTTGAAGGCATGAAGGGGTCATGGAGAGCAACTGAGGCTTGGGACTATGAGAGGCCAGGAGAGGCCATTGGTAAAAGTGCAGCCTCCATAGAAGTTGAAGGCCCAGAATGAAGGGGTCATGAAAAACAGATGAGGCTTGGCACCATGAGGAAAGCCCAGAAAAGGCTGTTAGGAAGGGACCTCAGTAGTTCTGAAGATGCCAGTACCATGGGAGGACCACCAAAAACAGCAGCACAGTGGAGTGGAGCCAGTCAGAACCTGGAGGACAAGCTGTGTGTGCTATAGAGTGCAGAGCCAGAGGATTGACCCAAGCCCTTCAGAGGAGCCCAGAAGACCATGTGTAAATTACAGATATTTGGACATTGATAATGTTTTTCTGCTGTCCAAAAACATTGTGAAAAGCTTTATAGATATTTGGTATCATTTGTTCCTGTACACTAGCAACCCTCGTGAGTGTTCCTCTTGTAAATAGCTTTGCTAGTGTAGTGTTAGATTGTCCTGTAGAGATAAAGCAATTTTTTATATGGAAAAGGGGAACTGCTGCAGAAGTTTATTTTTGGTTATATATAAAATAATTGTTTTATGCACTATTGAGTGAGAGGCTACTTAGGGCATTCTGTATTGCTTGCAGGTGTTGGATTTCTGTGGGGGTTGTTTAATTGCTCATGATCTGCACATGGTAGCAGTAGAAAACCTAAGGAGCTTAGATATCAATAAAAACCCCTGAGATGATAGCCTCAGGGTTCCACTGTTTAGTTTGGTGATGGCCATGACAGTGGTGCCTTCTGCAGAGCTCTGGCAAGGCATCCACCCATGAAAATGCCTCCTTGTCTTCTTGGGTGAGCCACCACAGCAACATACTGCTACACGGACCAATAAAGACAACCCAGATAAAGTCAACACACAAACCTATGTGGGAACAGCTATTTCTGTCGGGAGAGCTTGGTTTAAATAAAGCTCACTGCAGAGGTGTAGTTACTGGAAAGCTTTAAAAGATACAGATTGAGGTGCGTCACCCAAAAATGAAAGAAGAGCAAAAGGAGCCAAGCGACAACTCCCTAGCCCACAGCTATTATAGTTGCTCATCACCGCAGATTGTCATCACCACCCTCATCATCTTCACCTTCCTATGGCTGTAGCATGACCAGCAGAATTTTCCCTGAAAGTGGGAAGGAGCCGGGTCAGCCCCCCTCACCTCCACTGTCTATTTTGTAGGCGGATTTTAAAGAGAACTCTTGCAAGTTCTCAGACCTTTCACTGTGGTAGCAGGGAGCCGGCTCAACAGTGGGTGCAGGGGTCTTAGCATAAATGTGATGTTGATGGACCTGCCCTGGGCGAGAGATACACTTCCGCCTGAATCCCAGGGGACACCTACAGATAAAAGGTCATCAAGATTGCAATGAACTCAAGTACACTTTTCTAAATAAAAGTTTACACAAGACAGCAAATGTTAAAGTGGTGCTGTCAAGCATACTTACACGAATTTCCTGTATGATGTCACTGTGCAGCTACACAGGAGTGAGGACATGTGGGGAGGTGGTACGAAGGGATTCCAGGAGCTCAGACGTCACCACTTCTTTCTTAATTTCCTTAACGCTCTAATTCAAACTCTTAATACTATAAAGGGACGAAGCAATCAATGATGTCATTGAATAATAAAGAAAGTGAGTGGCAAGACACATTCTTTTGCTCACACACAGGAACCTATATTCGAAAGCATCAGCACAGTCCTGCTATCAGCACCCACTAGAGGGTCACTAGGACACCCGTCTTTGTGGACCACACCCTCAATCAAGACGCTGTCCTGAGTCTGCCCTCAGGAATCCCCATTGCTTGGACTAATTTCCTCCTCTTATCTCCTCATTGTTCATCTTGAACCCTAGTTTTTGGAATTCTCTATGGTCCAGTTGGGTTTTGATGAGCATGTACTTGAATGCACGCAGTGAGTGTCTCTCTCTGAGGCTTTTACTCACATTCATAAACTGAAGGTGCCCGGCACACTCAGTCCTCCCTCTGACTCACTCTGACAGAGAGTGGAGCGTGGAGCTGGATTTGTGAGCAGAGCATTCCGAAACACAACTCTCAGTTTGCTAGGTCTCTACCCCTCATCTATCCCAGGCTCCCCTTCTGAAATCGCTTCTCTAAATCACAGTGAACATTCTCATTCTACCCACTGCGTCTGCAAGCCTCAGGACTCCAGCTCCTAACCCTCCGACGAACAGCCTGAGGATCTCTATCAGCATCTAGTTTGCTGTCTGGCGCACCTCACAGCGGTCACCAGGGTGGTTCCTTCTCTTTGATTTCACCCATCCGCATATCGCTTATTTTCAAGCTGCAGGAAGAATCATCTACTAAACAACATGAGTCAGATTATGTCAACATCCTGCTTAAGCACTCCTCTGACCTGCCATAATCTCTTCTGACAAAGAAGAAATCCAAACTCTTTATCATGTTCTCACAACCCCTCCTCGGTTTGCTTATCTCCCCACCGCATCACAGAACAGTCTCCACCTAACTGCATCGGCCACTTTGACCTTTAACCTCTTCTCTGCTTGTAACACTGTCTGCTCCAATCTGTCTTCAAAAGCTTGGCTCCTTTCTCCCTCACTCACCACTGCTTCTGCCCCCACCCATTCTGACAGGCAATCACAAAGGCCCCTGTATGCCTGCGAGCTTATTATTGCCTCCATTGTGAAATATATTGCACATGTTCACTTACTGTTGACTTGTTGTCTGTCTTTCATGCTAGGACATCAGAAGGCATGCTTAACAATAGCATGCAGAATCTTTTTTTGTTTCAAATAATATTATATAAAAATGCTACACAGTAATTGTCACATGAGAATAAACGAGAGCATTGTAAGTAAACAAGAAGTTTGGTCTTGTGTGACTTCATGAGGGATATTCCAAAAAAGGTTTATATTAATGCTTAAGGTTATGAGAATAAAAAGTATTTCTCTGCAATACATTTTCATACCATACACTCTAAGAATTTTAAAATATGTGCTGCTGGTCGGAGTGAGAAGATGGCTCACTTGTTAAGAGTGCATACAGCTCTTTCAGAGCACCTGTGTCAGGCAGCTCAAAACCACCAGATCCAGGATGTCCAAAAGGTTCTGGTCTTCAAGGGCATCCATACACATGTGCACATAGCATGCACACACGCAGACTCATACACATATCACATAATGTATAAAATAAAGTAATCTTTAAAAATGTTACACACACGTGCACACACAGTCACACACACACACACACACACACTCTGCTGGACACTGAAGAAGGTAAAATCCACGCTTGCTGACTGCAGCCAAGGTTATTTATGGACCTCACATATACAAATGGTTGAAAGAGCAATACACGGCTTGGCTCTAATGACAAAACTATGGAAACATTAAAATAAGCATTAAAAATTTCCTGTACCTTTCTCTTCATCTATGAAATTTGATTTCCTCTCAATATTTCCAATACGCTGGCTTCTCTCCCTGCCTCTCTCCATATATACATATATATATATACACACACATATACACACACACACACACACACACACACATATACACGCACACACATACATATATATATATTCCTTAAAGCACATCAATTGCTTAGAGTTTGTTCCTTCTTTTTCTATGTTCACAGAAGGACAAGCAGAAGGCTTACACTTTCCCCTTGACCCTTCTGGACTTGGAAGTGGATGTCCCCATTTTCAACATCCACAGCAGAGTGAACAGCTGTCATTGCCATTGAGACCACAGCTGCCCATGGGCACAGTCCTCACCCGTGGGAGCAGCCACACATTTTACTGTGCATTCTGGAATCTGAGGAGAGCTGCATTGGGCTAATTCACTGCTGTAGAAGCCACTCACTACTGCTCCGAAACCTGTCTTCTCCCTATTTGCTTTCTATCTTTCCTTGCTGATTCCAGAAAACGACAGATTTATTTTAATTTTACTTAGCTTTGTCATTTTCAGAATTTCTCATCATTGGGATCACGCAGTGTATTGCCCTTAACAGCTGGCTGCTATCATTTTGTAGTATAAACTCTTGTCCCACTCCCGTCTTTTCACAGCTTAGTCAGTCATCTGCATTAACAGCGTCATCCCATTGCCCGGATTTACCACAGTGTGTACCTGTCTGCTGAATGGAATTTTGGTTGATTTGGATTTATATTTCTGGAATTTTCAGTGACCGTCTCACACCTGCACCTTGAAATCCTCCTCCTCAATCTGTTTCTTGTTCCTAATCTATGCGGGACCTTCCTGACCACCATGTTGAGTGCTGAGATACCATCTGCAATGTGCTATCAGGGAGAGCGCTTTCTAAGTGAACCTGTTACTAGTGGAATGTAGCCACTGTTTCTGGGTGGTGTCTGATGGAAATTCCCCCACACCTGTTGTTTCTGCAGAGTAGGATTCTACTCAGTAATTATGTGAAAGTCTTGCTATTTATTCAAGGCAAATTTACTAGCAAACCATTCATATTGAGTTATACTTAAGTATCATCTCTATTTTAACCTTATATTTTCACTTTAAATCCAGTGTTGGGGCAGGTGAGAAACATCAGTGGGTTAACATCTTATAGGGCAAGTCTGCAACCCCAGTTCAATAACTGGAAAACCAAGTGAAGTTAGAGGAGAGCCAGTTTCACAAGGTTCTCCTCTGACACCCACACCCAGGCCACAGTGCACACACATACACACACACACACTCACACAGGAACACACATACACATACTCATATACACATACTCATATACACATACTCATATACACATACACATACCCATGCACACACACACACACACACACACTCATATACACAAACACACACACTCTTACACAAATACACACACATGCACACACACATATACATGTACACTCACATACACACACACTCTTACACAAATACACACACATGTACACACACATATATATGTACACTCACACACACACCCACACACATGCACATGCATATACACAGGCACATGCACACACACATGCACACACACATATACACACACACACACACATGCATATACACAGGCACATGCACACACACACATACATACTCAAGCACACACAGGCACATACACACATATACTCATGACACAGTACACACACATACACACACCACAAAATCATAAAAACAAACCTAACTAAATATATTTGAAAAACTTACATTGCTTTGTAATAGCTATAAACATTTTTCAAATAATGTATCTATTAAAAAGTAATATATTTTGATGGCTGAATATATTGTATTTTTTTAGAAAAGTTAAAATGTACCTCCCTTCTCAAATATTTATTATTTCTTTAAAGATAGTTTTTTTCTGCCTACACCTTGTGGACAGCCCTGAACTCTTGCAGGGCAGCACCAAGTGGGTCAGTGGTTTGAAAGTAAATAAAAAGGTCATGATGTGGTGGGGGTGGAGTTTGTCAGAGCTGAGAGGAGTTGGGAGTCAGGGACAGACTGAGGATGGATTTGATCAAAACACATTCGATGTGTGTAGGAAATTCCAAAATAAAAATTTTAAAAAAACAGAAAGAGTAAAATTAAAACAGTAGTTTCTTCTAGCTTTTTGATAAAGAAATGCTATTACCTATTAGAAAGAGGTCACCTTCCTGCTTCTGACTAGTTAATTATTCCTGCTAGTCAACAGCTCCCTACCACCCCACTTTGTCCAATCTCTCTCATGCCCTGGAGTAGAATTGCTGGGTTACATGGTGGTTCTGTTAGCTTTTGGTTCTTTTATGTATATATATATGTGTTTTGTGTGCATAGTATATTTGTGCCATGTGTGCCTGGTTTCTGAATACTGAGTGGGTATCAGATCCCCTGGAACTGGAGCTACAGGGCTACAGGTGGGTAGGTGCTGCTATGTGGGTGCTGGGGACAGTAGACCTCAGTCCTCTGGAAGAGCAGCAAGTGCGTGTGAACGCAAAGCCATTTCTTATTTTTGAAGCATTCCTTGGTAGCTCCCCTGACTGTTGTCCTAAAGCTTGTCACCATCCTGCTGTGCAAGGCTTCACCCCATACACATATTTGCTCTCTTTTGTGTTCCTGTAGTAGCTACTCCTACTGGGTTAAGCTGATCACATTGTGATTTTGATTTGCAATGCCCTGCTCACCAGTAGTATTGATGGAATTTTCTTATATCTGCTTGTCTTCTTATTTTAACCATGATATTTGAGGTTGATGCAGTTGCTTGCACCAAACACCTATGAATGCCAGGCGAGAGCAACCTTGCATTCCACTGAGCCATATCTCACAGTGTCTTCTTGTTCAGTGCCTGGTGTCTTTATACTGAGGGCAGAAATCCTTTGAAAGCAGCTTTGTCTCTCAGTATTTCCTACCTTCCTGTAGCTTCCCTTCATTCTGTCACCAATTCCTTTGCTTTTCTTAAACATTTAGGTTTGTCTGTTTTTACTTCTGTATCCTGTGCTTCTGGAGATGAAGATTCAGCAGTGGCAAACCCCTTGGAATCCTCCTTGTGGGTTTTTGTTGTCTGCTCATTGCAGGTCTTCAGTTTAAGTCTTTAACGTATTGAGAATTGAGTCATCCAACTAGTATGAGATCCAGTCTCATTTTACCGCCCGTGGATACACATTTCCCATAAACCATTTAGTGAAAACCGTGTCCTTTTCCCAATGTGTGTTTTTTTGCACATTTGTTGAAAGCCAATTCCCTTGTCTAGTTTCTGTTTTAAATTTCAGCACATGGCTGCTTGGTTGCTCCTGCTTAGTAGTCAGTTTCTAACTCAGGCCCCCCAGTGCCTGCCTCTTGTTTGTTCTTTCTGCTCAGACACTTTTTGATTTGTTCTTTAGCTTAGAAGAACTTTTTGTGCTTCGTTAAATTCATGGTTGTTTTCTCTAGTTCTGTGAGAAATGGCGCTGGCATTTTGATGCGATTACACTGAAGCTGTGGATTGCTCTGGAAATGTAACATTTTAACGGTGCTGATCCCCTAAGCAAGGCACAGAGTCCTCATTCCTGCACCTGTCTGGCGTCTCATTCCCCACTGACCAGGAATTGTATCCCTTCTGTTTAATTGTGAAATATTTCACTTTTTGAAGGAACTATAATCCAGAGGCCTTAATTCTCAACTTAGGGAATTTGCTATTGATATATGGAAATAGTTTTCTTTTTTACATGTTCATTTGTATTTTGAAATATTTCAAATTTTTAAACTGACAGTATGGCAGAAAAGGGAGGAAAGAAGGAAGGAGAAAAACCAAATCTATGCCAAGCATGCTTCATGAACAAGCATGCTCACAAATATTAGTAAACTAAATCAAGAAGCACGCTAAAGATGATTGTTTAATTTGCTGAGGTTATATTAATCTCAGCGGTGCAAGGATGGTTTAACATATTCAGATCAACCAGCACAATACTCACACTCAAAGAATGAGGGGTAAAATCCATACGAACATCTCAGTTGATAAGGTAAGATTACATTTGAGAAAATTCAGCATGCCTTCAGAATAAAAAGCCCCAGTTAATAGTTTACAAAATGAATGTACATAAGAAAGCTCGCTTACAATGAGTCAATAGAAAGCACATAGTGAGAAAAGCAAACACTTTCTGCCTAGTATCTGGAACAAGAGAAGGGTTTGGCTTTCAGCACTTCCGTTTCTCACTGGCCTGGAGGTAAAAGTGAGGCAGAGCTAAGTGAAGCGTATGTGAATTGAAAATGATAGGAAATGGAAACATTGGAAATGATCTCAAATTGTCAGTGTCTGCAGATGGTGAGATCTCATATACAGAAAACCACAAAGAAGCCACAAACCCACTTATAACCAGCAAATGTCTCCACAAAGTTGCGGTTCTAAACTTTGTATCTATTTTGACTTATAAATTTTGATGTTTGAACAGTCTTGCTTTTACCTTGTTAAAGTTGATTTTAACATTTTCCCTGCTATTTTCTCTTAAGTCTCCTTTGAATATAAAAGGAATTCAACAGGGAGAGTCCTGCAGAGTCAGCTTCAGCCTAGAGCCAACTCCACTGTTGGGAAATCCCACTTGACAAACAGCTCTTATCTTATCGCTGATAAAAATCCTGTAGAACTCTCCTCGGTCATGCCTCTGTGTTCAGAAGACGATTGTGGTCGTGGCGCTCGCAATTCCGTGGAAAGACCCATTGAGCTGGTAATTTCACTTAGCTGAGAGACAATTCCATATAGCAGTGGATATATTTTGAAACTGTTAAATAAGAGTGCGGATACTCACTTAGAGGAGCCTCAAAGAGGAGCAAAGTCTGAGTGTCCAATTATGGGCATTCCTTAGCTTTAAACACTCCCTGAAGAGCAGTGGTTTCAATCAGTGAGGCTCTGAGGAGGGAAGGGGGAGGAGGCCTATGCTCTCACGCCCTTCCTGTTTGTAGCCCTGGTTTCTCTTTTCTCATCCTTTTCACACTAGGAATTTAACTCAACCTCCACCAAGTCCTTATTCATCCACTCCATCTTTCTGCTGAGATATGCATTCAATTTTCAGATGGTTCATGAAAGAGAATTCTGATCACTGGACGTCAGACTGTAAGCACATGATTAGATCTGTGGTAGGTCTCAGGAAATAAAATAACCAGAGCTTTATTGAGACAATCAGGCTTGATCCAGGTAAATACCCTAAGTCTAGTCAATCAGTACACTTTAGAATAGAGTTAGGAGATATTAAACGTTGCCTAGAAATGTTAATAGAAGGGTTGTGAGAAATATTTTACTAGTCATGAAAGAAACTAAGCTGCAGGGCCTTTACTTACACTGTGAATCCTGTGTTGGAGCCTATATCCCAGCTGTCGCCAAGTGAGTCAGCCTCGTATCCAACCTCGCAAACCCTAAAGTGGTCGGCCATGGGAGAACCCAGTGAAGAATTAACTAATGCCTTCATCTAACACTTACCTTTAGGCCAAAGTCTTTGCTACCACTCCAGTGTTTTCAGCCTAAAGCCAGAAAGTATAGGTCTGAATGTGAAGGGACTGTTGTGACATCATTTACTTCTTTGACAGGCCTCAGTCTCTAGACTAGCAGTTCTCAGACGAGATTCAGGGTGGTATGACCATAGACTAGACCAGCGATTCTCAACCTGCAGGTCGTGACCCCTTTGTGAGTAGAAAGACCCTTTCACAGGGGTCGCCTAAGACCATCTGCATACCAGGTGTTTACAATAGGATTCATAACAGCAGCAAAATTACAGCTATGACGTAGCAACAAAAATAATTTTATGACTGTTGTTACCACAACGTGAACTGTATTAAAGGCTCACAGCACTAGGAAGATTGAGAACCACTTCTCTAGATGAACACTTTGGAGGGAATGTGGGAAGAAAATAAAAGCCTCAAACCAAGCCTTTAGGTTTAAAATGAGTCGGATAATTTAGAACTGCCACAGCCTTGAGAAACAACCAAACTAAGACATTCTTGATGCCCTCTTGGAGCAAAAAGGCAGTAGCGCAATTGGCTGCTGCATCTTAGCAAGAAACGAAGACGCGAAAGCTCCAGAGTGTTACAGCTCCTATTTTCCAGCTCGGTTAAACCACAAAATTATCATTTTGCAAACATAGAAGAGAAAATTTTCCTAATAGCTTGCTATTTCTTCTCTTGTACACTCCAGCTCTGTTTTTACCCCTTCTTTCTAGAGAGCTTCTGATACCAGGAGGGTAGAGTTTTCACGCGGCTCAGCCATCCCTCAGCCAACCTGCGACACTAACAGCCAGCTCCGGAAGCCCGCTTCAGGATTCCTTGTGATGGCGTCTAGCAGCTGCGTCACCAGGAGCCTGATGAACCCGGAGCTAACAATTTGTTTCACAGGGCAGAGCTAACATTTGTTAGACGTTTGTTAAAACACACACGAGTGAACCGCTGCCACGTATGCCAGACCACTGAGAATCCCTAGGAGACGCAGTGGGCATTTCACACGAGGAGCCTGAAGGTTGGCCCACAGCCAGTCCACACACGGATTCACGTTTTATATTACTGACAAATGCTTCTTGGCAAACTGCACAGCAACACTGAAAAATTTAGAGCTCTCATGAAGGACACTTGAGTCTAAATAAGATCATCCACTGTAAAGATTTTGGTTAAAATGCTCTTTTTGCTCAGTCTATTTATTTTGGCTGCCTCAAAATGTCTAACAGCAATTATGGAAGACATTAGTTCAGTGCTAAATCTTACCCCTCTCACTCATATTTAATGACTCAGTAGAAGTTTTAGACTAGATTTAGAATCCAAGAGCAATGGCCCAGACCCACAAAAGGGGTAATTTGAAAACCAAAGGCCACAGAAGACATACTAGTTTAGGTTTACTTTTTAAAATATACACATAATATTTGTATATGCATGTATGAATGTTTTAAATAAAATGATACCATTTGTAGTGTCAGTGCTAATCCCAAAATCCATATACTGTTTAACGAAAATCTATGATCGAACATGAGAAATCTTCCTTTAAATCACTGATCAGAGGAGGCTAAGACACTTCTGAAACGACACAGGTCATTACCAATGCTATTTTTGTCTCCCAAAACTTGAAGTTAAGACACTGTAGCTGAAGACACCACACACTTTGAACACAGAACTTTGAGGAATCCAGCTGGAACTGACCTAGAAAACTCTTCCCTGAACATTATTTACACAGGACCAATAGGTGTTATGCAAGCTGCCCAGGGAGAAAAGCAATTAAAGGCTCTTCCCAGCAGTGATACCTTTGGACCACAACAATGACCACCATGACAGAATGTTCTCAACGGTGCAATAGTGGCATTTCAGAAGAGCTGGAGGAGAAAGAGAAAGCCGGAACCTATGAAATCAGTCTTACTCTTCTTTCAAGTATATATGTTCTAATTTAGAGATTTCCAACTCAAACCAAACCAATACTAACATTGTTTCACATCTTAGTGAAGACCTGTGAAAATAAAAAAAGGTGAAAATGTCCAAAATATTCAACCAAGACATATTTTTTTGTGGTCTTCAGGCATAGCTAATCAAGTGAATTCAAAGTGCTGAAGCCTCTGACCAAGACAAAAACATCCTTACATGATCAAAAAAGCAAACAGTGAGGTTGGTGATCTCAGCAGTCTCAAATCCTCTCTGCTCATTTAATTGTAGACACTGCTCATTGTGTGGCCCTGGCTGCCCTGGAACATATTATGCATTCATGGTTGACTTCATCTTGCACCAGTCCTCAGCCCCAAGTGCTGGGATTATAGGCATGGCCACCAAACATGGCTAGTCTTAAAGAAATTTTGAGGCTGCTTTAGAATAGTTACAGAGGACTTGAGCCACAAATCAAGGTTAGTTTTAGAAAATGTTATAAGTGATTTCTGATTAGGTTTGTGCTTTGTGCTTTGACAATTTCATGCGTGCATATATCGCATTCTTATTAGCCTTTCCTTCCCTCTCTTATCTTTAGTTCATCCCTATCAACCCCCTCCTTCCTACCAGATTGTCTACCACATTGCTCTGTAGGATTCCTGAGGACACTGGAATAGCAGGCTCTAAGTCCCCCATTTACACAGAAGGTAAGGACTGGAGTCAGAGCCTTTGAGGAGCAGCTCATCAGACCGGCTTTCAGTTCTCTGCATAGAGATGAAGCAACAGACCACCTGGAGCTTCTGGATGTTTCCCCTCACCCCTTCCCATCTCAACCCAAAGCACGGGAAATTCCCACATGTCACATGAAGCAGTCTTTATGTGAGAACCCACTTAGCTCTTCAAATGGCATTTCACTTTTTACATTATTAAACAACCTCAAACAAGGAAAGGCCAGGTCTCTGTGCTTAGTCATCTTGCAAAGAGTATCCTATAAAGAGCTCAAAAATTAGTTCATTATTTATTTAAGGAATGGTATGACAATTGATAATATTGCAGGTCTGTGGTACTTGATTGGTAGTCCTGTGCGAACATTTGGTTGTTGCAGTTAGAATGCCTTAGAGGGAATCATCCCATTCAGAGAAAGCTGGGATGTCCATCTCAGCTGCAACCTGCCATCCTGCAGCAGGGACTGTTCCTAATAAACTGAGTCCCCAGCATCGCATCACGGCTCCTGACATGTAGATGTTGAGTCTAAAAATGAATTCACCCTTCCAGGTACAAGCCAACCATGCTATTATTGGGGAAGTATATTTTTAGTTATGTTTGAAATTGTTTTATGCACTGTTGGGTAAGGGTAGACTAGGCCTTGGCATTCTGTATTGTTTGCAGGTGTTGGGTTTCTGTGGCAGATGTTTAATT
This sequence comes from Cricetomys ansorgei, assembly GCA_026225945.1. NCBI lineage: Eukaryota > Metazoa > Chordata > Mammalia > Rodentia > Nesomyidae > Cricetomys > Cricetomys ansorgei. Next base: position 243,378 of record JAMJFZ010003867.1, on the reverse strand, counting down.
GCTAATGGTCTGCACGTGGTATCAGTAGAACACCTAAGGAGTTCTGAACCAATAAAAACACCTGAGTGCAGACACTCAGGGTTCCACTGTGAGTATGGCACTTTCCAGAATGGTGATGTCCTCTGCTGAGATCCAGCAGAGTTTACACTTAATGAAAATGCCCCTGTGTTGTTCCTGGTGAGCCATCACAGCGATGAACTATTACAAGCCATGGCAGTTCTTCAGAATCATGATAGAGCTAACAAACAGATGATGCAACCAGGAGCTGCATCAAGCACATACTAGGCCTACTCACATGCTAGGTCTACTTCCTGTTGCAGGCTTTGGTATTCAATAAGCCAGCCTGGGATGAAATCGTGATCCTATCATTTACTAGCTGGGTAAATTCTATCAAGTCACATAGCTTGTGTGAGCTCCATTCCTCCACATGTCAAATAGAAAACTCTCAAGTAGTGAGTATTCACAGGGATAAACCCATGAACACAGCAACCTCTTCCAGATTTCAAAATCCATCATTTCCCTAACTGCACAGTATGGATCTTTACTCAGAAGTGACTCATGACCTCTGGAGACTTAATTTCATAAGAGCTGCAGACGCAAAGTGTTGAAATTCCATAAGAATCCAGAGCCTCAGTTCTGCTGTCCCTACAGCCCTATAATGCTTATCTGGCATCATAGTAGGAGATCGGGAAAGGAAGATCCGTGCAGATGCAGATGCAGTCAATTCCTATACTAACACACACACAGCATGACCTGTGTCAGCTATAATTGCCAGCATTTAGCTTTGAGAAATAGCTTTATGATTAGATGCAGTGTTTGATCTAAATCATTGACGGGGAAATGACCGGGAACACAATAAGGGCTGTTCCCTGTCACCTGTGCTCAAGGTGGCATTCCATCCTTCCCTTGTTGCATCTTCCTTCAGTTGGTTCCATTCCCCGGCTCTTTGTCTTCTCCCCTGTATTCATAACACTTTTCCTGCTAGCTCTTTTCCTTTGGGATGTAATGTGGGCTATTCTAGATCTCAACACTGGCACCAAAATAATTCGGAGACTGTATAAGTTACTTACGCTCTGGGCCTCAGCTCTGGACAGGCCAGCTTTGAATAATAGTGGCTCCAACTACCAATGGGGGCTGTGCCGTTTATTACAGGAGTTGGACACACACGGCTCAGAAAATGTTAGCTTTACGATGTGCTCTTTGCTCTATGAAATAATTTTATTAATTTGATATCTATTGGAAGGAGAAACATTTTGGAAGACTATTTGAGGAAACCCTAGGGGCAAAACTCAAGATATGTTAAAGACCCTCTGTGGCTCTTAAAGAGACATTCACGACAATATCCAGACAAAAGGCAGTGATGTGAAAAACAGGCAAATGGAGACTGTGTATGACAGCAAGTGGAAAGAAGCACGCTTCGGAAGGAGAGCTTGGTGGGCAGGTCTGGTGAGCTCCTGGGTACATAGTTAAGTCCTTCGTTTTGAGCTTTTCTACTGTTCTTGAAATGACTGTATTTCTATTGTTGATATTTTGAATTGTGCAATTCTCTGCCATCCGTAAGCCTCTCAAACCACGTAGAAGGTGTTCTGTCCTGAGCATGCCCAAGAGAGGATGCTTGCCGCAGGGAAAGAATGACGAACACGCCAAATTACAAACCGACATTGCTGAAATCTTCAAACTGTGCATCAGTTAGGATTTTAATTTACTGAAGCTGTTTTCTTAATTCTGTAGGCTTCGTTCACAGATGGTAATATTTAAATCACAGAGTTAACACAAAGTGATAAAAGGAAAGATTTTGGTACCGTGATGCCACCAGTAAGCCAGATCCCTGCAAACTCACCAATTAAACTTGACAACTCCTTAAAACTTTTAACCCCACAGGTGCAACAGGACAGTCCCAAAGAGGGATCATCCTGAGAGGTGCTTTAGTTCTTGCTCTCAGCTATTCTTTCTTAAGGCGGCACCTTTCTTAAGGTGGTCTTGCATGTCAGGACCAGGCAATCAAAATGCAGTTCATATCAGCACACTATGTGCAAAACCTTGTTCCTGTCGCAAAGGAGCTCAGAGTGAGAGTCTTCAGATCAGAGACACATCTAACTGGACTGGCTTCATGTCATGGTGCTGTGATCTTGATCATGTTTAAAGAAAACAAGCAGCATACCTCCAATAACCTTTAAAATGATTTAGCAGTATTTTTTTTTGAATTATATTCCTAGAATTTCTTAAATATATGTTTTTGTTCACCATTCCTGGATAATACTGTTTGCAACTTGGAAGGTCTAATCTCAGCCCTGAGGTATTAGTCAGCTTCCCATTAGCACTTCCAGGTCCTGCTTGGGATCTTGCATAGACTTCCTTCAGGGATGGAGAATGGCCCCTGAGCTGTGAGAAAAGTGAACTATTTCTCCTCTTCAGCTGCTTGGGTCACAACACTTTGCCCCTGCCACAGAAAAGAAACTAAAGAGATTGTGCCCTTCTCTTACCCCCTTCATCACCTCTTCCTCTACCTGTGGAACACTCTGCATAAGCCTCTCCCCCTTCCATGTGGTCCTTCTCCATGTGACCCACCGAGGTTAACAAGACTTACTTACCTGAGCATGAGTGGGCTGTTATTTAATGAAGAAGGGTGGCTTATCAGTGGTTACACCACTGAAGACAATGACTGCCATGAATCCTAAGGACTGCCATGAATCTCTCAAAGAGGTGGGGCTTCTGCACCTTCCCCATCTGGTATGAACCAGATATGGTTCTATTTTTTACTAACAGAGTAGATTTCATGAATCATGAAATCAATTACCATCAATCCAGTATCTTGTGAGACAATTATTATTCTTATTGAGCTGAATATACAAAACTTCTCATATGGAAGGAAACTGCCATTGACGGCTAGCATGTTAACAGCATGCTAAAGAGCTCCCTGCAGGCTGCTGAGTCATGGACTGTCTCTGCTAGCATAGTGGGCCATAGTGTCTGAGTGCCAGAACAGACAGCGTGGCGGACCGGACTGCATGTCTTTCCTTTTGCAACTTGAATCAGACTCTGAATCACATCAGACCCTCTGGTCACAGCCATGCTAACAGGCAGGATTCTTTGTCCACAGGTGGATGAGTCTTTTCAGCAAGGAGTGGTGATGAACCCCATTAAGCCCTAGCCCAGAAAATTTCAACTGCTATTGTACCTATTAATCTAAACAGCAGCAGAGGTGCCAGCTGGAAGAAGCTGGAGGAGCCATTCACAGCCCTCATCATTGTTCTCTTGCTAATGCGAATGGTAAATTATACTGAATTTTCTATTTTGTTCATTTCTGCCATGATAGAACTGAAACAGAAAGGGATAAAGAGTATATGAGATGACAAAAGGCTCTGTTAAAAAAAAAAAAAAAGCACCCAGATGGTAACAGCAGGCATATTATTTTAAAGCATTTCTATAGAAAAGATTTTTCCATTGTGAATAATATTTAAACATATGCAAAAAAGTAATTTTACAGAGTGTTTCCCCATAGAAAGTTGTGATCTGTGTGGTTTTTCAGGCTCTGAGAATCGGGAGCCTTGCAGTCTGTGCTCCAGCTGACAAATCTTTCCTCACGTTTCTGCTTTCTGTAACAGGGAGAGAAAGACATGTTGAACGTTGTAAAGAAGCAATATAATAGCTTTTAAATAAAGAAATATATGATTTTGCAGTTGTGTAGGCATTGTAACTGGGAAATATTTCATGACATGTTTCTGTGTCTATTCATTTGTGGAAATGTTTGAAATTGCTCAAAGGGGCTTAGTTCCTTGTTTTGGAGAATGGTTAAGTTTAGTATGACAGTTTGTTAAAAGAGGACAGTGAGGGAAAAAAATGTTCTTTTAGTGAATAACTCACCTTTTAATATTTTTTTCCAGAGGTATTTAAACTATGTAGTGTTTTTTTTTGCCAAATATAGAATCAAATTTCAGTTATAACCATTTATGATACCCACATGAATAAATTCTCAGTGGTGTTCTTTATTCACATCCGTCGAGAAGGAATTACTGCACTGATGTGGTCAGAATTCTTCTGTACTTGTAACTGTGTCAGCAGCCACAGGAGTACCCAGGGATACACAGGCCCAGGATAATGAGCCCCGGAATACAGGATAGTTTGATGGAGTTGGGGTGTGGTACCCAGTCTGGCCTTTGATACCAGCTGTGCCTTGATAATGTTAATTCAGCTTCATCAGCCTCAAATTTTCATCAACATAATGGGAATAATAAAGAACTTACTTTGATGTGGTGGGTTTGTATCATCAGTGATGAGGTCACATAAACATGATGGGCTCGGTGGGGCTACCATCATGACAGCATTTGGAGATTTCCACCTGGAGCCTTTCCCCTTCTGCAAAGGACAAAACAGACAAAAGTCTTAGAGTGACTTATCTGCAAATCCAACCACAGCAATAAAAGAGCCCATCGGGTTTGAAGATTTTTTTGTTCAAATTTAGAACTTCTGCGCTTGTGATTTGTTCATATTATCAACGTGGCACAATCAAGAATTACCTGGGAAGGGAGAATTTCAAGTGGGGGATTTCCTGGACCTGTGGCCATGCCTATGGAGAACTGTCTGGATTGTTGATAGATGTGGGAGGCCCCAGTTCATTCTGGGTGGTTCCACCACCAGGCAGGGACATCATTAGACCTGAAGGAATGCTGGTAATATTCCAGAGATATTTTGACACCCTTCATGTTTGCTGTTCTGTGTCTGTTTCTAAGTTCTTTTTATTCATATACGTAATATGACAGTGATTCTTAAAACTCGAGACCTTCCCCTATAGTCTGGCACTACAGATACCTATACATCTTTCTATGATAGTGATAAACTCTTTGTTTCTGTTTGTTTGCCTCAAGACAGACTTAGCTTGGCTCTGTTTGTATACATACAGAAACTAAGCAACACTTATCAACCACACACTTCCTTCTGGCAGTTAAGATGGTGATTCACCTGATATTCATAACAGGACCCAAAGTAAGAACTACGGTTGATAAAGTGCATTCCTAAATGCTTACAAGAACTACTTTAGAACAACAGTTCTGAAACAGAAGAAAATACAAGATCAGAATTCTACACCACCTTTCCATGTCATTGACTAAGAACTTGGGGGTCTGTCTTAGTTGCAATTATATTGCTGAGAAAAGGCACCATGTCTGTGGCAAATCCTATAAAGAAAAGTATTTAATTAGGGCTGGCTTAAATTCAGAGGCTACATTGCCAGCATGGCTGGAAGATGGAGGCACAGAAGCAGACATGGTACTGGAGAAGTATCTGAGAGTTCTACATCTAGATTGGCAAGCAAACAGGCAGAAGTGGAGAGACACTGAGACTGGCTTGAACATTTGAAACCCCAAAGCCCACCTCCAGTGACATACTTCCTCCAACAGGGCCATACATCTTAATCCTTTCAAATAGTGCCACTCTCTATGAGCCAATGGGAGCCACTCCTATTCAAACCACTACAGGCCCTTTAGCTATTGATAAATAGTTTGTATATCACAATAGAATCTTTAGCAAACTTGATCAACCTGTATTTTTTTGAGCTAATAACAAAGGATGAAGAACAGAGCTGACCCACAGTGTTTCAATTCTCCTTTCTCTTGGAATCAAGAAGGGCTTGAGAATTACCACCTTCAATTCTATTGCTTTAGACAAATTGTGTAATATTTTTATCTCATTGTTCACAACATTTTATTTCCGTCTTTAATGAAAATGATGTGGATACCTCATCAATGTCTGAGCTGCATTACAAAGGGTGTGGAGCTAAGCTTTGGTCCCTGATGCACATACACTTAGCTGAGCTTGGAATTCAGACAGAGAGCATGTGGCCCACTGTGGGACCCCAGGGCTGGAAAGCAGTAGAAGTTGAGGCCGGAAAAGTGCCCTCGCTCCCTGAAAAGGTGAAGCAGGACGAAATGCTTGGCCAGCTCCTCCTCTCCTAGGGAAGGTCCCTAGCCAAAATATTAGTTATAACTTGCTTGCTTCACAAGAAGCTAAAGGAACATGTTTATCTGCATTAGGGCAGGTCCCTTGCTTAGGTGCGCCCCACCCTGCCATGCCAATTAAGGCTTCCCTGCCTGAGGGAGAAACCCCGCCTCCCCGGAAGGATATTTAATAAAGAAAAAGCTTTTGGATAAGGAGTTCGTGTCCACCAGACGCTGTCTCCCGGGCCTTCTTCGTGGCTGGTCACATTTCTCAGGTCCGCGGTTGGACAGCTCCGTGAAAGGTCCCCGAACCACGGATTCCGGGGCTGTGCCTTTCTGCTGCTTGGATCTAGATTCGTTGGCCCGGCCAGTGAACAGTCCTAGTCGGTGGGACATCAGCCGCCAACCGGCGGGACCCTGGGACCCCAGAACAAACCCCCACACATGGAAACCGACAGCCCACAGTGCCTACACGTTTACCACAGGACCCTTCAGAGAAAGTCTACAACCATTGGCTGTTTGGTGTGTACTTTCTTCCTTCCTTCCCTTCCTTTCTTCTTTCTTGTTATGGTGATGTTGATTTTGATCTGTAGGTGAGCCTTGTTTCTCATGCTCATCATTATTAATCCAATGCATTATCCAGGAAATACAGGGAAGGACTGTCAGATCAGTGGAGATGTAGTTCTTTAGTTCACTGTTGTGTCCACACACCTTTCCTTTCTCTTTGTTTCTCTTTTTCTTTTGATAATTTCATAAATGTAGAGGATGCACTGTGACCATACGCCCATCCATGATCCTCTCTCTCACTCTCCACACTGCTCCTGGCGCTTTTCTCCCCAACTGGTCCCCTTCCTCTGCTCCTGTCTTTTTTGTTGTTGTTTTCTGAGTTTATGTTACTTGCATGAGCAAGGGTGGGGGTTACTACTGGAGCATGACAGCTACAACACCGAGGTGTGAGACTATCTCTCTCACAGCAGCTGTTAGCCCCCAGAAGCTCCTCAAGGAGGGGTGTGGCCTGATGTGCCCCCTCCCGTGTGACTGAATGTGCAGGATTTACCCGGAGGTCCACAACCATTGTTCTCATGATTGCGATGACTGTGTCGTGTTGTGTCTAGAAGGTAGCATTTCACAACCCCTCCACACCTATCCCTCTGCTACATCAGTATTCTTCCAAGACACACATCGTTACTGAAGTGGCAATACCCACATCCCTTTTCTGGAGGAGAGCTCAACCGTCACCTATGACCAGCTAGTAACATGATGAGTTGGAAATCTTGAAATAGATTGACAGTTATCTGAAGTAGACACATTAATCACAAAAGCAAATGGCTTTCCTGGCCACTTTTAACAATCCACATTCATTCACTTTGAAAACTAAGTGAGTCTGACTCACACATCTGTTTATTGGCTTCCCACATAAACACAAAAGTGGGCAGACTACAGTTACATATTACAACTGACAAATCTGCTCCTAAAAGCCTTGTCGTTTAAGTATGAACTCATAATGCTTTAATAGTCTCTAAAAATATATGACACAGACCTAGGACTCGTATATTGTACACTCTGATTTTATTGGTAGAAGACACTTTGTATCCTACATCTTCATTCAACTTGAATTAGTTATGGACATAAAGTTTAAACTCTCTCTCTGTCTCCGTCTTTCTCTCTCTGTCTCTGTCTCTCTCTCTTTGTGTGTGTATGTGTGTCTGTGTGTGTGTGTGCGTGTGTGTGTGCGTAGTCTCCATAGAAAAGAAGCTCAATCACCTAGTACATTCTATTAATTGTCTTTGGGAAACATATTTCAAATGATCATATTTGCTTATGGCGCTTAACACCTACATAACAAATTGAACCATAGCCCCTTTGCTTCTTCTGTATGGGTAGTATTTAATTTTCAGATGCAGATTTTATCACAGAGTTTTCAGGAAGTAATTTATAAGGACAGATGAGTTCAAATCAGCACTTATCAATTTACTGGAATTTTTAATATCTTCATGATTTTATGTTTTCCTGAGCTACATAAGTGCATTTAACCTACCATATTATGTCCTCTCTTTTTTAAGGGAGAGGTATAGTAAGCACATTTCAGAGGGATCCTTTCCTGTATGGTGTCTAATAGATAGTCTCAGTTCTTTAATGTTACTGCTATACAGAGTGCTCTTAGCTTCCTTATTGGCACAGGCTTTCAGCTACAGAGGGGCGAACATGAGATGAGTGTGCAGGAAGATGGACACATTATGTTGTATGTCAACCTAAAACACTAATTTAAAAGAAAGTGAGTGGACAGACACTTTCCCAAGGTGGTTACTCTGGATTTTTAAGGCTGGAAGACATTTTGGATATAGGCCTACACTCTGCTTAATTTCAGAATTACTTGTAAAATTGTCTTTCTAGGGATTTGACAGCAAGCAAATGTAGTGTGGTATTTACATGGCGACCCCATACATTTTGTGCCTTTATTCATTTGAGTATTTTCTCTTTAGTTGGGCACATGTGTGACCATGGCCTTCACTGCAGATCCTACAACTATCCTACAACTGTCCGTCACATTGATTAAGGATTCCTTAACATCCAGCTGTCTCTTATGTGTCCAAAGAAGCTCTTCAACACCATTTTCTGATGATTGAAAATTCCAGAAAACTATTCAGGTGATATGACCTGCTCTTACATATTCTCAGACCTCTCTTACATCATGAATAACTAAACACCCTGTTCTTTACCGTCTGACCCATTTTGGAAGCTGGATGTGTCAGGGAATGGTATATGGAATTTCCTTCTTGACTTGTAATTTAGCTGCATTATATGCATCGTGCCTTGCGCCCTCCCCGTGCTTCACGTCGTGTCTGTGAAGGACATTGGCTCTCTCCTCGCTTCTCCTGACATCCTGTCTGTGTATTGTTGTATCCAAATGGCTGGGCTGGCTGACATCCTCTCCATGTCATCTCCCTTGTATGTTCCACACTCTCGTTAAAGTAAGGAGCGTGTTTGTCTTAGCACCACCTGTGTGAGCACATCAACCCTTAGATTTCCTTCACAGCCTTTGAGAAGAATGACTGCAATGTACAAGAGAGTTATGGGAATTTGTTGGGACTCAGTTTAAGAGGATACCCATTATTCTAAATGTTTTTCCTATTCAAATTTCAAGTTTTTGCCTAGATTCTTAGTTTACTAAGAAAATGTAAGCAATGAACACAACAGGAACATCTTTCTACTGCCAGTTTACCAACATGGTCTGTATCCACACACTTAGTCACATTCACTGGCTTGCAGCATGCATGATATCTCTCCTTAAACTCAGAACTTTGCCTGAGTGTTGGGTCTAATTTTATTGTCAGCATGCCAGTAACCTTGTTTCTGTTCTTAATGACACCATCTATATCCAACACAGATAGCAGGCCACTTTCAAACCTGTCTTCTTGGCATATCATCTCTGAGTGGCCTCTTATGAGTGTCTCCCTCCATATAACCCACCAGTTCTGCTGCAGAGACTGTGAGGGCCACTCTGACCCTGCAGCAGCATCCAAGGGTCTCAGTCCTCCTGGCACCCACATGCCCATCCACTGGGGGCTGACCTGCTTATCACAGGAAGGTTCCTTTGACTGTGAGAAGGCAATTCACCCAGACTTTCCTCCGTATTTTCTAAACACCAGTCATTCACCTTTACCTTTCCTCCATTTCTAAGACTTTGATACTTACATGTTGTTTTCATTCTTATTTATACTTAATGTTTATAATTTTTTATCTAATGAAGTTGTTTTAATTACTGCTTATTCTTAATAATAAATAATAAAAACCATAACCACTATGCAATGGAAATGTATTATAATTAGTTTAGCTGATCTGATTTATTTCAAAGAAAAAATAATTTCATTTTTCAGATGGTTAACCTAGATCCCAGAAAAGTCTTATGTCTTGGCCAATGGAGCAAGTTGCATAGTAAACAAGGTGCTTTGTTCTGTTTATTTTATCTCAGAGCTCATAATTCTTGCTACTACAATACGTTAAATACTTAGTTTCAGAGCCCTGACCCCTCTGTAATCCTCTAGTGTTTTATTTCCTAACTTCTTGTCCAATATCTGCATGCATTTGGGCATTTCAAACACATCTAAAAGTAAACAGAAGACTGTAATTCTCCAACCCACCTCTCTTGATTCCCCCAAATCCTGTGTCTCTGAAATGATCTCTTGCAATGTTTATGCACCTTGGACTGACCATGATTCTGGTTCTGTCTGGTCTTCTACATGTCCTGCACTCTCCAACTGCAGGAGTTCCCAGAACCTACATTCTCTTTCACTTAGGTCTCAGCTCATGGTACCTCCTGCACAATGTCTTCTAGGAGTGAAATAGACTGTCTTCTGTTGTTGTTTAGCCTTTTGCTCTATGGTGTATTTTACTTTTACTCAGAATGCTAATGGCCATCTGAAGGTAAATGTTTTTAATTTACTGCCTGTCTCTCCAATTAAAATGACACCTTCATTGGAAGAGGCAGGATTCATGTGAGGTCATTTTCTACCTCTGCCAAACATTTTGCTGACCTTCCCCTAACCTGACTCTATGCTCTTTGGTCTCTGTCTCTGTCTTCCTGCCTCAATTTCCCCTCGCCCATAGTATTTATTTATCATTGTGCCTACATAAATGCTACTGTGTTTGTTCTGGTGGTCCTCACAATTGCTTCCATTAAGATATCCTCCAATTTGTAGATGAATTTTCTTTTGATTTCAGACATCATTTTGAATGTCTACCTGTGAATACCATGTCTGTGCCTCTGTTTTTATTTTTCATAATTTATATTTGCATATGTTTCCAATCTAATTAACAATTTTGGATGCTCTCAGATCACTGTGTGCGTGGCAATACTGCTAATATATACCTTATTTCCCGAAGGGCAGACATAGCAGTCTGCATGCAGTAGTCACTCAATAAGTACTTGTAGCAGTTAATTGGTTATACTCACGGTGGTCTGGATGCAAATAGCCCCCAGAGGTTCATATATTTGAATTCCTTGTCCCCATTTGGTGGAACACTTGGGAAAGATTAGGCAGTATGGCCTTTTTGGAAGAGGTGTGCTATCAAGGGTAGACCTTGAGGTTCCTAAATCTCTTGCCAGGCGCAGTTAATTCTCTGAATCATGCCTCATGATCAAATGTAATCTCTCAGCTACTACTCCAGCACCATGCCTACTGACATGTCAGGCCATGACAGTCACGGACTCTAGCCCTCTGGAACCATAAGCCCCAAATAAATCCTTCTGTAGGTTGCCTTGGTTATGTCTTCTCAGAGAAATAGAAAAGTAACTAAGGCACAACCCTTTTTATGAAGAAAATAAATTTTCAATTGGGTCATTTAATCACCACTACAAATGTATTGGAAACATCTGTGCTTATCACTATGGTGAGTCACATTATAATGCTCTCACGCATTCATATTTTTTAACTTTTTTTGTATTCATGTTTTTGGCAGGAAAGAAGGGTTTGAAGCTCTCAGTGGCTGCCCCTCATCTGCTTCCTTTGGTATTTTGTTTCTGTTCATTGGAATCAAATGAAAGGTGCTTCTTTCTCACATTATTCTTGTTTAACCAACAAAGAGAGTGTCGGCCTCACCATCACCGTTAAAAACCCAAAGAGCTCAGGACCCAGCACTGGCTCTGCCTCCAGCAGCCATGCACCTAATCCCTCTCCTTTAGCAAAGGCAGGAAGGGTCCTGGCACCTTCCATTTCCTCAGGCTTGAACCTTGTGTGCCTACACTAGTGTCACGGAGTAGGCTGGCATAAAGAGCAGCTGTGTTCGCCTCTGGTAGCATTTGTTTTTACAAACTCCACTGTCTTACTCGGAGATGGAAATAGAAATCACCTAAGAGTAAAATTCTGTTTTATTTGTTGAACTTGTAGAATATGGGATTTGTGTGTAATCCAAACACACCAGTAAGAAATATCCGATGGCTGTTTGCCTGCGGAAACTAGCAGCTATGGTCTCCAGTATCACATTCTTCAAAATCTCACTCTCAAAATGGATCAGTATAGTTACTACAGTTTATTAAATCTGTATTCATACTCTTTACTGTGTATAATAAAACCAATCTCTGCATACAAAATGGCACGGTTATTGCATACATGTTTTCAACAAATGATCTAGTTTTGTCCTTGATGATTTTGTTAGGAAGTGGAGCAAGAATTATAAAATGTTCCTCACTACTTTCGTTGGATAAACACAGTACTCTAGGTTTCTGGCCCTAAAGCCCTTTGCTTCCCTACGAAAGATGGACTCTCTTTGAAATAGGAGTGAGTTCCTACTTTGGCATCAAAGATTTGGCTCCTCCTAAAATGTGAGCCAATCAACTACATATGCATGTGCATATTTATATTTTAAATAAATAAAATGTATATATTTATATATATACACATTATATGTGTGTGTGTGTGTATATATATATACACACACTAAATATATAAATACATATAAGTAAACTGCTATCTAGCCAGGTCCCCTTAAATTATGCTTATGTAATGTATTTATTTTAACTCAAATGTAAGATATCCAGGCCACCCTTCTGAGCCACCTAAATTAAACTATAATTTAATTTCATTGCCTAATAAAATGGCCACCCTCTTTTAATATGTGATCTAGAGCTAATAAGGGCAGTTTCCCCTATGACTCTTACAGAGGTGCTGAAGGGTCAGGACGCAGGACTCAGCCTTCGGGAGCACACTGTACTGTATCCAGTATGCTCCTGTGTGGTTCCTGCACAGCGACCTCTAGACTGGCTTCCCCTCTTTCTCTCCACTGGCAGGGAGGGAAAACTACATTAATAAACATTAATATATTTACCTTTCAGTACCAACGCCATTGCCTTAAAGCTCTTCCTTAGCCTACCTTTCATATTGGTAGGTTAAGAAAAAACTTGAGGTAAAGAAGAATTGTGACTCAGCGTGGTGATGTGCGCCTGCGACCCCAGCAACTGCTGGGCAGAGGCAGGAAGTTGCAAGTTGAGGTCAACCAATGGAAGGAAAGTTCTATATAAGTATTTGGAGTGGGAAACTGGGTAAGTTATCTGTAAGAAAAAAGTGCGAAAAATGTTTTACATATTGAAACAACTGTGGAGGAATCTCTTGTATCTTGGAGGCCTTCAGTGCCGCCAGCTGTGCCTCATACTGGGGGGAGCAATCCTGTCTCTCAGTGGGCAACGCTAAGTCCTGCCAAATCTTTTGTTTCCTTCAGGAAGAAATCAAACTGGATTTTGTAAATAGTCCTCTAAGAAGCTCACTTTTCCAGATGAAGATTTGTCTTACAGGTCGCCCTGCTTTTCATTAAACCAATGAAAACCCAAGGTGTCTGTTTACTTAGTACTCAGCTGTAACCTGGCTCCTTAGTAGAGAAAGCCGAGCAGAAAGCAATGCACCATGGGTAGGTAGAAACCCCTCCTTCTAGCTTCCTGTAGCCAATAGCATCCCTTGAAAGGACAGAGTAAACAATGGCACCCCTAAAGGTGTTTCTACAATGTCAAGAGGCAGGTGAGTGACTGACACAGATCAAATATCTCAGTTGCGAACCTTCTCTAAAGTGTGGGTTTTGTCCACAAGCTGCCAAGAGGGAACCTGGGCCTCAGGCATCACTGAGCTCACCTGTAGGACTGTGACCCAGTGTAATAGTCAGAATCCACATTAAAATGAATTGGTTCACGTTCCAGCGCAGCTATGCCTTAGCAGAGACTCAGGACGCTTCCTACTAGGATCTGTTATTAAAGCTGTCACAGGGAGAGCTGCGCTGTGTAAGAGTCCACAGGCTGAGCTGTTTGCTCCAGGGAGATGTTATATTTATACAGGAAGAGATGTCTCCATTCCTTTGAAAGTTGAGCATTTGACTGGAATCTATCAGACAAAAATGTACCTCAGTCAAAATGTACGGTGCCGGAGTCTTGTGCCTAACAAATGAATTAATATTCTAATATTTTATAAAACCCGGTCTCTCTTATTTATACACACATAAGGAGGGAGGGAGAGAGAGGAAATTAAAATTATTCAGGTATGAAAGATACACATTTCTCTTAAGCCTGCCGGCTTCCAGACTTGGCATCTTAAAAACCATGCTGAAGACACGCCGAATAGCAGTGCAGGAGTTTTAAACGACGTAAAGGTAATTGTCCCACTGCATAAATAGTATTCTCAGCACACAGGTGCTCTGTTGCTCACATTTCATCTGTGAGGGTGGCGTGGCTATGAAATGTGTTTTCTCACTGGGAAGAAAGCACAGTGTCTGCAAGCAAAGTGAGGTAATAAGTACAAGAAAAGCTCAAAGCAAGAAAGGTCTCGGACCCGTGACGCCTTGGGTGGCTGGCTCTGCTTCGTCTCTCTACTGCAGACACAAGAACACAGCTCCGCCGTGCCCACGCTCCTGAGCAGAGGGTCTCATTACTCATAGTCTCAAGTCCACAAGTTTCTATTACTGCTGTCTCAAAATACTCATAAGGAAAACTCATCAATTATCCATTCCATAATGTCTGTGATATGATACAATCTCACCCTGCCCCCGCTGCCCTCTTTCCGAGCTCACAAACTGTTCCTTTTCTAGAGTGCCCATGCTCACACCACATCAAGAGTCCCTCCTTCACCCTGCTGGTGTCCATGCAAGCTCTACTGAGCAAAAGAATGGCTCCAATGGCCACAGGTGGTAGTGATGGCCATTTAGTTATGGCCACAAGGAGCAATAGAGTTCTCATTTAAGGGAAAGGGTGAAAGTTGTCTGCTTAATTAAGAAAAGGTGGAACACGGTGGCTCAAACGTCTTTGACAACATTTGGCAGGTGGAGGCAGGAGGATCTGGTGTATAAGGTCGTCCTTGGCTACAAAACAAGTTCAAAGCCAGATTGAAAAATGTGGCTGTGAGATGCTGTCTCAGTGAAAGGGGGGGAAATGGAAGCCACGTCTGATGAGATTGCTAAGATCGCTAATCAACACAAATGTATTAATAAAATTGTGAAGAGAAAAAAGAAATTTGTGAAAACAGGTTTCTCAGATGCTTCCAACAGCAGAAGGTGCAGGCATTGTGTGTGGTGAGTATCTGGTTACGATAAACAGATGCTAAACTACAAGGCCAGCATTGTATATGGCTTGGGGTGTTGAAGTGCATTCCTTGCAGCACATGGAGGAAGTACTGTTTAGCTAGTTTTTGTCAATACCTAGTAAAAATGCCTAAATTTACATTTTTATGCACAGCTCTCAAACGCACTAATTTCTTTTGACAAACGCTTTTGGTTAATCAAAATCATGACCAAAAACATGCGGCATCTGTCCTGGGGTCTATTTTTATAACAAATACTCTCGAGCTTCTTTCCTGTCTTGAATGAGTTTACAGTTTAGAAGTACAATGGGAAGTACAATGAAGATTCACCAGGAGCAACAGAATTGCTGAATTGGGACTCTGAAGCCTAAAATAAATGTAGGGAGTGAGAGGGAGGAGACACAGGGAGTGAGCGCTCCACTGGACCCGCTGCAGCAATCGCTGACCCTGGCGCTTTATTAAATTATTAGTTCATGCTACAAGTGCAGATCTATATATTTCTTAGTGACATTTCTAGACAGGCGTGTGCAATGCTTGGGTCCAGCCGTCCTCCCTGACAGCACACATACACCCCCTCCTCTCTGTACCCTTACTCCCTCCACCACCTCTACTCTCAAAGTACCATTTTCTTCCTTCTCTTTCTCTTTATTGCTGTTGACACATAGAGGGGAAGATGTGGCACCAGCCTTCCTTCTGCCCTCTACATTTCCTTTAAATGATGGCCTGCAGTGCTATTCATTCACCAGAAAGTGACATTATTCCAATTCTTCTTTATGGTTGAATAATATACCATTATATCACATGTTTATACTTCATCTTCATGTATGTCACATGCTTTTTAATACATGCATCTGTGGACAATCCTCTAGAACCCTGATGAACACAACATGCAGTTACCTGTTTTCCACACATACTCTATTTCCTTGGATGTATGCCCAAATGTTACAGCTGGATCCCCTGGTAGATCTGTAGTTTGTGGTGGGCCATCAATTCCCCTGTAGTGGCTGTATTGATTTGTAGTCTCAGCAGCATCGTGTATGAGTTTTCTGACCGGTATGAGACTTAACTTCAGTATAGTGTTGATTTCTCCAAAGCCTAATAAGTTTTTGCACAATTTATATACCTTCATCAGTCATTTACATCTCTGAGATATCTCCAGCCCAGGACACTTGTAGTATCTCCTTTCATGGTGAAATATGAGTTCCTTATATATTCTGGATATTAGTTCTCTTTTAGACAAATAGAAACTGGCAAAGTTCCCCCTCGTGCTCCTATGAGATGTCCAGCTACTCTGTTGACTATTTCCTTTTTTCTCAAGGAACTTTTCAAACTGAGGGGTGTCCATTCCTCATCCTTGGTTTTGTCTCTTAAGCTGTTACCAATGCCCGACCTGCCCACTGTCCGGTGTGAGTGACGGTGGAACCCATCTGCCCTGGGAGCAGTCTCCTCAGGACTTACTTTCTCTGCACACTCCTAACTGAGAGAGGACTCCATAGCTGCAGCGTATGAGCCTCTGGCCTCCGTGGAGATATCTGCTTGGAAGGAGGGCCACGGGAGGATGTTGTGGGGTGTCGGTTATCAACACTTAGCAGAAGTGCTCTCAAGGGGCTCTACCTCCCAAAACTCTGAAATTCAGGAACACAGGGTTGTTGTTCATCCTCCAGCCTCTGCAGTCACCTGACTTAAAATGAAAGTGACCCTTGCTGTCTCACACCCAGCTTCCTCCAGCACAGGAGGCACTGGTGGCTTTCTTTCAGAGTCTCTCCCAAGGACACAACAGCTCTCTGAGCAGATGCTGCAAGCTCACTGATATTTGGATCATTGGTATTTGCTAAAGGTTCCCAAGACAGAAAAGTACTGGGAACCTTTGACTCTCATACCATCGATTCCAGACAAAAGTATTCAAAATGTCCCTGCATCAGGGAATTCCTCAAGCATCTTGGTGGCAGCGAGCAGATCCCAGCTTCACACTCCTGAGGACAATCTTCTCAGGGCGGGGTCCAGGAGTTTGTACTCTCTGGATCTCCCATCTCTCATTCACCTCTTCCTCTCTTCCTCTACTGTTCAGGTACGCTGTAGTCTATGCCGCCACAGTCCACCTCACCCCGGTCCTGAGTTCTCCAAGCTGTTCACAACAACCTTCAGCATGGTCTCGCAGTTACCTACCTCATGTGCTACAGATCTCAACTAGTTAAATTCTTTCTTGTTGCTGTGTATGATGATGATTTTTTAAAAATAAAAATAAAACCTGTGATGCCAAGCATTCTACCTTACCTGTGTTGTTTGTAAAATGTGCTGTTGAGAAAATGTGCTGTTGTACAAATGTTTATCAAAGACAAGAGGGACTATGCTTCTAACTTGCATTTTACCTTCCTGGGGTACTCATTCTGCTCATCTTAAAAATGATACTCATCCTGGAGTCTGACTCCAACTCTGTTGGAGAGTGCTGTGAGAATCGTGTCAAGGAATCCAGGCTCTCACAGAGCATGTGTGAAAGCACGAGCCGTCTATAAATGCCTGCCAGGAACATAGTAAGCAAGCCTGGAGCACAAGCTTCACACAGTTGCTAAATTTATACCAGTGTCTAAAAGTACACATGGCCTAAAACTCTGCAGCTCCATAATGAGCTCTACAGAACTTTAAAGGAGATCACTGTTTGAGAGATACACACAGGGGGACTTCTCATAGGTAACCAAAATTAGACTGAAGTCAAATAAAATGTATAAAGTTCAGAAAGTTAAGAGAAACATCCATCGCAAGTATCAACCAGCTGTAGTTGTCAGAACACCAGCAGTCCTGATTGGTAAGTTACACAGCAGAAAAGTGACTCCCAGGCCTGGAAGCTTCTGCTCTGGAGACAGAGTGACTTGTTTGGAAGAAAAGCTTGATACGAATCTGTCTAAGCTCTGTTCTTTCTTCAGACGAAAGGGGAAGCTGTGTAGGCATTGATTTATTAACTCTTCTTGTTGGTTCATGGCAGAAGATAGTTTATTCAATTCCCAAGTCCTGGAAGGTTTCAGCCTCTGTACAGTCTAATCTTGAACCTAGAATGTCTCCGTCGCTGAGACTTACTACTAACAGGGTTCACTCTGGCTTCTTGTATTCTGAAATACCTCTTTTCACTCTGAGCTGTACTGTGAACTCTGACCTATAAATCATAAACTCATAAACCTAGGCTGTCTGCCTCTGACTCTGCTTTTTGTCTGCTTGTTCTGGACTAGCTCTGCACTTCTCAGCTTCTCCTTCTGAACCGTGAGCTGACTGCACTCAAACTCCCTGACTGAACTAATTCTCTTGCATCTTTCTCTGTGCTCTGCCTTGTGCCTGCTTCCTGTCTCTGCTTCCACCTCATTTCTCCTGTGAAATCTGTCCTGCTTCTCTCTCTGCTCCCTCTCTCTGAGCTCCATTTCCTGAATTGGGATGAATGGTGTGTGCCACCACTTCCTTCTGAGTTGAGATTAAAGGCATGTACTACATTGCCTTCACCACAGAAATCCCTTTCACCTAGCATTAGCACCAACAGAGGACAGGATTAGTCTGACTAACATTCTTTCTTCATTCTATCTGGATCACACAGGCCTCTGAATGTGATCCCTTCACACAGGCCTTTGGATGTGATCTGTCCTAGCTATCACAGAGGCCTTTCAATATGAACCTTTGCTAGAGCTGCCATGCTGCTGAATTAAAGGGTTAAATGTTTCTCTACAAAGCTGTGTGTAGTGGTTCAGATCAACAGGATTGCCATGAGTTTAAGGCCAGCCTGGAATATCTCAAGAAACAAAGAAAGTAAAGGGAAAGGATGAAGGTAGGAAGAAAAATAGATAAATACATAGTAGTAGTTGTGGAAGAACAAGTTGATCAAATCGGGCCAGATCAGAAGAGAAATGCTTAAGGCCAAATTGCTTCATTGGAGTTTTATGCAGGAAATCAGTAAAAGCTGAGTCAATAAATCAGGAGAGCAGGCCATGTACTGTTCTTAATAATGAGCTATAAAGGATTTATATATTACAATTCTATGTAAGCATATAACATTTTCAGCATGTGTCATGTACATTTCCTGCGTTATGGCTGATCTGAGTGCTCAGGGCATCAGTTCTTATCATCACGACCCTGAGGCTCATTAAGTGTGTTGCTCTTTGTTTTATTTTCATTTTTTGTTTAAATGAATATAGTTCCCGCCAAGGGAAAACTGTGATGGATAATTAACAGCATGGACAAATAGGATTGAAATTAAATTTTCAGTGTCCCACCCATTTCCCTAATCTATTAACGCAACTCCAGTGTGTAAAGGAGCAGACTCTGTCTCTACCGACCCAAGAGCAGCAGCCAGGACTCCCTAACCCAGCTCAGCCATGCTGCCTTTTGTCAGTAATTCTAAGCTACTTATCTTCTTAAATCACCAGCTTCTTTCTATGACCTCTTGTTAATGTGTGTGTGTGTGTGTGTCTTATGTGTGCACGCGTGCCTGTGTGCGCACGCACATTTGTTAATGTATTCAATTCCTGTGGTCTTCAGTTCAGCCAGGTCTTTGGCTTGACTTCACGCCTTTACAAACCTTCATGTTTA
Source organism: Cricetomys ansorgei (assembly GCA_026225945.1). Classification (NCBI taxonomy): domain Eukaryota; kingdom Metazoa; phylum Chordata; class Mammalia; order Rodentia; family Nesomyidae; genus Cricetomys; species Cricetomys ansorgei. Next base: position 223,826 of record JAMJFZ010003867.1, on the reverse strand, counting down.
CCCTGTCTGTTTTACACTCTCAACAAGCACTGTAATGTCATTTTGGCTTTCCTCATTAGTAATGAGAAATCAGATGTCACAGAACCCTTGTTCTCAGATACGCAGCTGTCTTCCTGCTCCTTCTCAATCCATGCTTCTCTTGACTTTCAGTGAGTATCAGCATCTGAGATGACCACTACTCTCCTGTAGTACTAAGCTTTGCTAACACTTCCTGGGAGCATGCCAACTGTGAAATGATTGTCACAGTTTTCGACTTGCAGAGACTCTTCTCCCAGTGATAATGCTGCCCAACCTGATCACTATGTATGTCTTGCTTTCCATCTTCCTCTGCAAGTCTATATTCTATCAGAGATTTGGAATCTTGAATTTGCTCATCTTTCATTCAAAATGTGTGCTACAATGTGTACCCATGTCAGATAGTCAAGGAATATTGAATGGAAGAATGGTTGCACCTTGCTTTCAAAGGGTCCCAGTGCTCTCGCATCTCAGACAAGTTGAAAACTGAGACGACTGCTGACAAGCAATGATCTCACTTCTCTCTTCCTTCAGGGTTTGCTCTAAATTCTTGCTATCTACAGTTCAGTCTTCACAGCAGTGTTAGACTTTCTGAAGAGCTTGTTACAAGTGCAGAGCATCCATGCTCTGGCCCAGACTTACTCAAGATGAATGTCATCTTAACACGTGACTCACACACATGTTTATCACTGAAAAAAGTATTGTTCACGGAATATTTGAAAACTGAATTCCATTAGTGAAGAAGCTTTTACGAGAGGTGTTTGAAGAAATCCAGAAGCATCATTCTACATCAGCCGCATTCCTTAAATTACATAGACAACGGGGTATTTTCCTGGAACCAGCTGTGTGGTGGAAGAAGTCATGAATACTCTGTTTGTAAATGCATGTTAGAGAGGAGAGTAAGCATGACTTGGGAACTCATGAGAACTGGGAACCTTTCCTATCAAAAATCTCTGCCTAGAAAAGACCTGAACAATAGTATGCGAACATGTCAAGGGGAGATTTTATGGGGCTCCAACTCTAGACAAGCAACTAAGGAATGCTGAGAGCAGGAGAAATAAACTTCCCTGAGGAAAGGCCCCTAGCTGGTAAGCAATACAAATAGTCAGCACTGAATCCATAGACATACAATCAAAGCTAAAAGGACTGATCAGGTTGAATTTACTTATTTAGGCATAGTTAAGCATAGGAGTGGTGTGTGTGTGTGTGTATGTGTGAAAATTAGGAAAAAGAGGGCCGTGGTATGGTCTCAGGCAGGAAGTTCCATATGAGGGAATGGAGGAAGGAAAAAAGGAATACGATGATGTACTTAGATGTTAATTTCAAAAGAATTTTAAAACTTAAAAAGAATACTAATAGCAGAAGAGTACTGGTGAAATTTAATTGGTTCAATAGAAAATTAACTGGTTTACATAGGACTTTTTAGCTGGAAAATTAACCATTGTAGATGGCAGACACCCCATTGTCTAAATGTACATGTATGTGTTGAGGGGGAAAATGTTATGCCAGATGTAGTGTAAACACTGTGCAGACTCAGTTATGGGATGTCCACATGTTTGGAAACATTGTTCCATTTGTCTGTGAGGCTGTTACTAGATGACTTACCCAGGTGTCTCTCACCCGTCAAACCCCAGAGATGACCGCTTAGAAGGACGAAAGCTCCATAGGGGAGATTTGCTGCTAGGTCTTCTCCTTCCTCAGAACTCAGCATGAACTGGACTTACATTCTTAGGAATCCTGTTACTCCTGTCCCAACATGACCCAGACCTCGGGCAGCATTTTCTCTGAGTCTCCTGTTGTACAGTGCAGAAGAGAATGTGCTCAGTTTTGTAGTGTGTGAGTCAGTGACTTATAATGCGTCCATTTCGTCTGTGTAGCCATGCACTGACACCTGGTCAGTGAGTGTGCATCTAATGGTGGGTCACAGTAGACGCTAACCAGCTAGAGCCACTGTCTACCTGGTCAGTGACGGCCTGTGCATTCAATGGTGGGTCACAGTAGACGCTAACCAGCTAGAGCCACTGTCTACCTGGTCAGTGACGGCCTGTGCATCTAATGGTGGGTCACAGTAGACACTAACCAGCGAGAAGTCACTGTCACCTAGGGGCACTGAATCCATCATACAGCACATTGTATCAGTTGTGTTTGTTAGTGCTGATGCTGATACACACAGTGCCTTACAGTGTGGAGCACTGGACCACAGTAAGTGTGTTACTAATTTATTAACCATTCCATACTTTTTATTTTATGAATTTATACACTTGTAACTTTGAAATCCATATTTGTTATGAGGTCTCCATGTGTTGTGCTGGCCACAGCCCCACTGCCTTTGCTTTCTCTAACAGCACCAAGCCCCAGCCCAGCGATGGAGCTGAAGCATCTAGGGCTGTGTCTCTGATGAATACACAGATGGAATCTCTTAGCAGCTGGTCATCAGGAAGGATCTTCACCGTCACCTCGAGCAGGACTCTCCATTCAGAGACCTCAGCTAAGGTACTGAGTATGGTTGTTCCCATGGAGTATTTTGAGTACAATATAATAGGAACTGATTGACTAAGTCAGTCAACAACCCTTAACCCCTGGAGTAAAGCTGAAATTTGAGAGAGGTTGCACTTGGTTCCTCTTTTCCAAGTCTTGAAGCATCAAAACAAAGCAGGTCCTTATGACACCATGGGAAGAACTCTACCTTGATCAGAGGCCTGTAACAGCTTAAATCTGTACCAGGTAATACTGTATCCACTGCTGTAAGACATACTTAATGTTTATGTTCATTTTCTAAATTTAAAAACTTATTTTATATGTACAGTGCTTTGTGTGCAAGAATGTCTGTGTAATACATGTTTCACTGAGGCTCATGAAGGCAGAAAAGGGCAACTTTGGTACAACAGTTACAGATGGTGATGAGCTTCCATGTGGCTTCTGGGAATCAAACCCAGATCCTCTGCAAGAGCAGCAAGTGCTCTTAGCTGCTGAGCCATCTCTTCAGCCCAACATTTATATTTATACTAATTAAAATCAATAAAACTGAAATTCGCATCCTGGGCGCCTCCAGCCATGCCCACAAGTGCTCAGTAACCCTGGCAGCCACTGTCTCACTGAAGGGTGCTGGAGATGAACTCGTTCATCGTGAAGAGGGTCTGTGGGCATGGCTGCTCTTAAACATCACTGGGCATTCTCAGAGACTCTGTGACTAACTGTAAAGAATGAACAATAATGAACCTGTCCCTAAATAATCGTAGGCCATTTAGGAAAAACATGAAGTTTCCTCTGGCATTTTTTTTAAACTTAAAGTTTCAACAAAGAAAATCTGAACAGTGTAATTTAAATTGGACTGTTTCCTGATATTTCTGTTGACCTTTAATGTTCTCATTGATGTTTCCTGTACCAAAAGTTAGAGGTGACTTAGTGTTTAAGAACACTTCCTGCTTTTCGAGAGTACCCAAGTTCAGTTCCCAGCATCCACCTGAGGTAGTTAGTCTACCACCACCTGTAACTCCAGCTCCAGGTGATCTGACACCCTCTTTTGTCCACTAAGGAAAATACACACAAACACACACACACATTAAAAAAAAAACACAAAAAAAACTGAAGAAACAATTTCATCAGAATTGAAGAAAGAAATGTATATGCAGGTACAACTTCCTTCATGGATGGTCTTTACAAATGATGAGCCTTCATTTCAGTGATGTGTGGGTAACTGTCTCCTCATCCTCTCCTCCTCCAGAAGCATAAGTGGTAGGTTAGTCTTTGCTGTAATTTTAATGAACCCAAAGTAGAGTGCATTACCCAGACAGGTAAAGCAACAAAGGCAGACTTTCACTATTACTTAAGAGTTCTGGAAGTGAGTTTTCTTAACTCACTGGAAGAATAGTTTTTTTAAGTATATTGTGAAGTATAGCTTAAGACACAGAGTACATGGGCAAATCATGTACAGACTATTAAAATACTGCTGTTTACCCTACAGTGATATTCTAAAACAAATTTTGATTTCTATATTCAGGAGGACTAAACCATAACAATTTGAGAGCTCCTTTATTAGTGGCCACAGTCACTCAGAGAACCATACCATTAGTTAAACAGGAATCCACTTTCCCCTTGCTTTTGAGTAAAAATACTCAGGAAGCAACTGTCTCTAATTCCTGACGTTGCTGATGCAGGACGCACTACACTTGGTGAGCTTCCCTTACCAGTTTTATTCTCTGTCGTCTCTCTTCCTAACGCGGCTTATCAGAATTCCTCCCCAATTTAAGTAAACAGGCTTTTAAACTTATCTATTATGCAAAACACGGTTGTAGTTTTAAAAGCTGTTCGTTATAGATTTACTACCACTGGCTTCTACTTGTCTAGACAACTATTTAGATGCTCACTTCCTATTCCAGTTTTCAGGAACTCTTTATATTTTTTTGTTCGGCACAGAGATCTCAGCTACAGCCTCCATCAGAGGTCTCACTTTTAATGCCCAGTCTCAGGCAAACATAAGACCCACAGCATCCTAGGAATAGTCAGACCCTTCTGGGGGTCACTAGCTGCAGTAAAATAACTCTACATTGTGTGTAATGAACCGTGACGGTAAAAGACCAATTAAAAACTGAGCTTGTCTATCCTCAGAGCCGTGGAGTGTTCACACCTTCGATTAAAGCTGTGGAAGGGACCATATCAACGACCAAACACGGAGGTAAAGGGAGACTGCGTGAAACCAAGCTCTTCACCTCCCACGACAGAGCATCCGCTCACAAAATGTAACACGTGCTCTCTGTCCAGAGCATGCACAAGGCAAAGGTGGACCAGGTCATAAAGACCCAATTAGACAGTGAGTGCTCTAATTGCAAGACTAGAGGAAATTAAAAACAGCAAAATGATGGGAGCTGCTCAACCACCTAAGTATTATTCATTAGTGCCGCGGAAAGAGGTAGGCGGCCTACCTACGGCTGCAATTAGGTTACACACAATTTGGCAAGAATAATATTAAGCGGTAGATGGATGTTGCTGTTTGGTGGTAAACACAATAAACCTCTGCATCGTTTGTATGCAATGTTGAAACTTAACCTCTCCCTTGATTCGTTCCTCTTATTTATGTCAGTCATTTTGGTTTTTAAAGGAAACAAAAATAATGTATAGTTAGTGCGCATGCTTCCTGGGTTGACTGGGTGTACCCTCACCCAGGGGGCTTTTCACCTCCGTATTCTCACTTGCGGGGGGGGGGGGGTTCACCTCTGTATCTTGACCCAGAGGGCTTTCACCTGTGTATCCTCATCTGGGGGGAGGGGGGTCACCTCTGTGTCCTCACCCAGGGGACTTTCACCTCTGTATCTTTACCCAGAGGGCTTTCACCTCTGTACCCTCATCCAGAGGGCTTTTACCTCTGTATCCTCACTTGGGGGTGGGAGTGGGGGGTCACCTCTGTGTCTTTACTCAGGCTTTTCACCTCTGAGCCTCTTCTGTTTTGTTCAAGTGGATTTAATGTTAACACAGAGTTTGGGGACGTTCATATACAATAAATGGAAGATTTAATATCTGTTCCTTTCCTAAGCACAGATGTTTAACTCAATAAACCGATGACCTCAGAGTGTCCACAAGAACCGCCAAGCCACTTTCACTTAGGGAGAGAACCGACTACCAAAAAAAAAAAAAAGAAGAAAAAAACAGGAGTTGCTTTTAGGTGCTAAAGCTTCTTAGGTTAGTGAGCCTCACTGTCTTAACAACAGGATACTTAACAGAATCTGAATTTCAGGGGACTACAGAAGACACTTTTTTAGCAAGCAAATCCAGCGGCTATTGAATTAGAATGGAAGCCTGGTAAATCTGGCTTCACAGGAGAGGGCCTAGGAGCTGTATTCATGACCCAAGTTACCCAAGCTAGACCCTGAGGCCCGGGAAGGAATGCCCTAGAACCAGCACTGCCTCTGTGGATCTGCTGCTTATGGGCAGCAGAGAGCTCAGGCTTCATTCACCAGCTGCAGAGAGCTGATCTGAAAACCTGTCTCCAACCCTGGAAGGCAGAGGTGTAAGAAGAAGGAGCACTTGAGCAGGTAGGAAGGCTGAGATGTTAATGCTTCCAGCTCTTTTCAATGTCACAGCTGCCTACTGCACCCTTTGTGGGTACAGGTTCTTTCCCAAAGATTGTTTCTCCCTACTGAGAGCAGCTTAGTGCTCATTGATATTCCCAAAGACAGAGTGCATTATCAGGAGAGTATGCAAGGTGCTCACACTTACAATAATGTGTTATCAGAGCGACCTCCTTCATGTCAGTCACACCTGTGAAAGTTTTAATTATTTTCTTTATGAAGGGAGGTCCCTGGAGTTTCTTCGTGTCTCCAAAGCCACGGTGAAAAGCATTTCTGTTGTTTTACACAGCAAGATGTGCCACATATCTAATCTGTGAGGCAAGTTTTTCTGCTGTATGTTTTGCAGGAGGGGGACTTTTTGCAGAAGCAGTCAATCATCACCTCAGAAATGAAAAGTCTATATTAAATTTGCATTCCCCTGACAGCTAGGGATGTTAAACACTGTTTATAAGTATTTATTAGCTGTTTGTGTTTCTTCTTTTGAAAACATCTCCTCAATTCATCAGCCTAGTTGGGACTGGGAGGTTTTTTGTGGTTAATCTTTGCAGCTCTGTATTGATTCCAGGTTTCAACCCGCTGTCATGCGGACAGTTGCAGTGACTCCCTCCCTCTCTGTATGCTGTTTGTTCGCTCTGGCCATTGTTCCTTGTTTGTGAAAAGGCCCTTTATTTCATGTGACCCTGTTTGTTGATTCTCCTGTTTATTTCCTGTGCTTTGGGAACATTCCTACCGGTCCCTGTGTCTTGAAATGTTTCAGAATCTCAGGACTTGCACCTGGTTTTTGATCCATTTTGAACTGAGTTTTGAGCAGGGTTAGAGATAAAGATCTAGTTTCACACTACTTGTGGAAACTCCCAGGTTTGCGGATAACGGCTGCCACTGTTTCCCACTGTATTGTCTTTGGCACCCTTGAATGTCCATTCCACTTCAGGAAGACTCAAATCAAACAATCAGCTAATGCTGGTGAAGAAGTAGGCGGAGAGGATCCTCCTGTAGACAGAGTCACCACTGTGGAAAACCAGTGCAGGGGCTTCTGGAAATGTGACAAGCCATGTGCTTCCAGCCCTGCCACCATAGATGCAGGCTCACAGGCTGAGACCCACATTTACACATTCGTACCCAGGCTTCTGACAACAGCTAGGAAATGGGCAGCCTGATGTCTCTCCTTGGGATAAGAAAACGTGGTATATACAAAATGGGAGTTTATTCATCTGTAAAGGAAAAGATGAAGTCGTTACTTTCATAGTGATATGGGAGGATACCGGGCCGTTATATTATGTGACCTGAGCCAGATTCCGAAGGACAGTAAAGCATATTTTTGCTTACATGAGGAGCCTCATTAAATGAGTGCTTACGTGCACGTGTGTATGTCAGGAAGCGTGGTCTCAGGAGAAAGAAGAGATCTTCCCTAAGGGGAATGGATCAGGTGTTTGAATGAGAAATGTCCCTCTGGGCTCAGGTATCTGAACACGTGGCCCCTGGTTAGTGGCATTGTTTTGGGAGGCTATGGAACCCTTGAGATGTGTAGGCTGGCTGGGAAGGTGGTCATTGAAATGGGATAGAGGAAGTGCATCACTGGGGTGGGCCTCGTGTTTGTAGCCCCCTCACTTCCTGTTCTGTGTCTCAGCTGCCTGGTGCTGATGCCCATCGTGGACTCCACACCCCTGGCACCGTAAGATAAAACAAAGCTTCGTTGGGTCACGGCGTTTTATCACAGCATGAGAAGGTAAATAACACATGGGAGAAGAAGGGCAGTGTTACTCCTGTAAAATGAAAGAAGGCAAGAGAGCAGGTGTCAGAACGAGGAGACAAGGCAGGGTGTGGAGAGGGCCATGGAGGAGACAAGGGAGTCAGAACAGAATATGAAAATCAATCAAGCCTACTACTCTTTGCTAATTTAAAAAAGTTAGTTTAAGGAAAGGAAAATTAAAGGGCATTTTGTGTGCTCGTGTGTCACGAGTGACTGACCTTCTAAATACATTTCCAGAGATTCTCGTAGTTGTATTAGTTGTGGCAGAAGTCTTTCAGGACAAAAAGTCTATATGACGCCTAGAAGAAAAAAAAAATCTTGGCCCAAACTTCACATGCCCTTCTAGAAATGTACTATTCTAAGAGTATCCTGTTAGCTGTGGATTTGAATAACTATTATATTTCTTTGGCCTCTAGCCATATAAATGTAGGCAATATCATTTGCCTTTTAAAAATCTTAACAAGGCACCCATTCATCTAATTTATGTGGAAGTGTTCGACAGCAGCCCCAGTGTATGAGCACCTACCATCAGTACAGCAAAGAGCCACTATGTATTCATCAGACACCGTTATTAATCATGACCGACTTATAACGGCTGTGCTTACATCTCTCTAGCAGCTTCACTCTGTCAAAGGAGGCATTGTGGCCTGAGCTAAGAATTTCATTAAGTGCCTATTTTTCTGAAGCAACCCTTGTGAAGAACATGGAAATACATTCACGCAAGCAGTATATAATTGCTCGATTATTCCACCAGCATCATTCTGTTGAGAGCTGGCTTTAGCTATCCATCTTTACAATCAGAAATGCCAGAGAACTCTTAAAATTTACTTCATTTTAAAATGCATCAAAATATCATAGAGAAAGCTTTAGAGGAACACTAATTGGGCCTTAATGTAAGGTTCGGTCTTCATCTTTTTTGATGTATCCAAGCAGACAAATTGAAAGAATGGTTATAAATGCCAAGCAATGCATTTACTCCAGTGCATTAGTAGATTTAATATAAATGGGATTTTTAATTTTAGGGGAATGGTTGATTCAAGTGATAAGTTTGGTGTTGGGATCAGCTAGTAAATGCTCTTTCAAATGTAGCATATGTATACACCCACCAAAGAGCAAGTGCCTGCATCCATCCAGTATCTTAAGATGAATGTGAGCACCCTGGCCACAGAGGTGTCCATGTAGAGAAACAGTTTACTTTAGTGGCCAGGATATGAGTATGGCAGATAGAGAATAGATAATAGGAAGGCAGATGATAGAAGATTGAGATAGAGAGAATGGAAAATGCCTACGTGATAGAGAGACGGACAAGACAGATGACAGGCAGGCGGTACATGATAGATGACAGATGAAGACAGACAGACAGATATGACAAATGTAGATACATGACCAATGATAGGTAGATGACAGATGATAAAAATTAATGATAGATGACACACTGGTGATGATGGCAGACATATACATAGGCAATAATTAAAAGCATATTATAGACAGAAATATATTGATGGTAGACAGCGTATTATGATATAAATAGGTTGATAAATGGCAGATGACCCTAAATGACAGATAGTTGATAGGCTGCAGGAGCAGTCGTAGATGTAGATGTCACACATAATTTCTACAGACACCTAAAGCTACGAAATAAATTCAAGCTTTAAATGTTTGGAGAGAGAATTGATGAATGCAGTCTTGGGTCATTAGGGAAGCTTTCAGAGTTGGGAAGCAAACTGAGCACTCGACACTTGAGTGGGGAGAGAGAAAAGGCTAGTTCTGCTTAGGTTCAGCCCTAGAAGGCTGGTGTGGATCCTTGCTGGGAGGAGCAAGCATGTGATCAGCAGCTTCGGCTTACAGTGGCCATGCAAGGGAAGGTGTAAGAGCTGAGGACAGGCCACACTGTCCACAGCCTGAGCATAGACACATGTTACAACTTAAAGCACAGTGAGAAGCCTGGCTAAGGATATGCACAGATTTCCCCTGACTCCCTTCGCCCTGTGCTCTGTCTCTCCAATGACTTCCATGTCTCTATTTGTCTGTTTTCAATTCTAATTGTATTTCTTTCATAGATTGATCCTTGGTGCTCCCTCTTCCAAAATGCGTGTTTTCTTGCTAAGGCACCTAACTGCTCTGGGTCCCTGAGTGCTCACCTGCGTTCTCTGGGACACAATACTTAGAATTCCCCGAGGTCCACCTCCGCCATCTACGGCTGGGACTTTCCCGTCCCACGGAAGGCACCAGGCAGAAGACGAAGCGTGTTGCTTCACACCACCCCACCCAGCAGCCCAGCACTGGGCCTTTTCTCTGCCTTTCCTGCCCGCATTATTCATTGCTTCCCCAGGGCACTCAGTGACTCCACTGCTTCTGCAAGCTGACCCAGATCTGTGGTCATATGCATACCCGTGCTCACCCTCAGCTGCGCAGATAATAACAGGAACAGGCAACTTCGCAGCACTGTCCCAAGCAGGTACCTTATTGTTAGTGAAGCACTTCTGAAAGCAAAATAAAATAACATTTAATTTAAAGAAATTGAATCAATGGAGTAGAGGATGAAAGGACAAGACCAAAGCAGCCAAACTTTAGTCAGGCTTCTGGGAGCACCAAAACTGCGTAGGCCCAAGTCAGGGGCAAGGTGACTCAGAACAGTTTCCAGAACTAGGATAAGAAAGATAGTTTCTGAGACGAACAAGATATGGACCGCTGACTGATGGCTTTGGGCTAGGAGTTTCCCCCACCCGCATTGACTAAAACCCTGAGCTTGCATTTTCTAGGAGCCGGCAACCTTGCTGTGTGCCAGCACCAATCAGTTTGAGGGTTGGTACCACATGACTGTGTAGCCAATGGAATGCGCCTGGTGCTCTGTTGCTGGGCTCTGCCTTTGAAAAGCATATATAAACCATGCTCGGAGTGTGCTGATTGTCACTCCCACCTGCCTCGCTTGAGGCATCTGTGGGAGCGGACCCCAACGCGTTGGAAATAAACCTTCTGCTTTTGCACATATCTCGAGTCCTGTTGATTTCTTGGGGGTCTCCTTCCATCTGCCCCTAACAAAGACAGCCCTAACTACCCCAAGTCTAACAAAGCTCAATCCTAGGTAAAACAGTAGACAGTACTCTATATGTTTTTTTAAAAATCTATGTTAAAAAGGTTGTTGGTTTGTTTTCCTTTAGAAAAACACTTTTACATTATGACAGTGCATTTGACATTGGATTTCCATTTTCAAAAAAATAAAAGATCAAATTTTGTGATACTCAAATTTGTGGCTCTAAATAGGCCAATACTTAATACACTCACCAAAATCTTCCCTCCTGCTTCTGTGCTGTTTAACAGTTAAAAAAGCCCTTGAGGCTTAATATTTATTCAACACATTTATGCCATTTTCATCCCTTCTTAATCGTAACATTGCAAATTATAACATTTTAGTCACTAAAATTTGGATTTTAGTACTATTTTCCATGAGAGGAATTGCTTCTTTTATTATGACCAGTTCTCAAAAATTGTGATCAAAATTGAAGCCTTTAGAAAAGCAATGTATTAATAAATTTCATGAGCACAGATGTTTAGAAATACTTTTGTATTTAAAGGGAAATAAAAATTTTATAAATTCTTTCCATTTGTTTTGTTTTGCTGTCAATAAATCTAAATAAATGACACAATTATAGAGAAAAAAATCTACTGTATGACATATTAGTGACAGAAATTTTAGCAATTATCCAGAATTATCAACCTTGGCAGAAACTGGAAGGCAGCTCATTATGAATTTGCTTCAGTGGCGGCACACACTACTGAAAATTCACAAAAGGAAGACCAACTATCTGTTATTTGTATTTGAATCGAATGTGTAATAACAAAACTTTGGTTCTCAAGCGGAAAGGCTGGAACATGAAAAGGGATTACTAAACACAGGCGATACTGTTAGGAAGTTTGTCTAAGGTCAGAGAAGACACAAGATGACAAAGAGTTACACTGACACTGACCGTGGGTTTTCACAGTGACTTGGCACCAGCCACACGAGTGGGAACAGCTCATGTCTCTCAGTTCCCACATAGTATACCCCAGGAAAAACATGTTCAATTCACATATTAGCATGTAGCAAGTATAAATTCTACTCCACAGTGTGAGCCTGTGTGAAGAAGCATTGTTAGAAAACCAATAAATCAGCCACAAGGGAATTTCAACCCTGAAGAAGTCTGCATACTTTACAGCCAAATGGGCGTGGAAAATAAATCATATATTGTCACCAAAGGTCTGCGTTTACAACGAGCAAAGCCATGTCTGAGGATAATCCAGTCTACAAGTTTATTGAGTAGTGTGTGTGTGTATGTGTGTGTGTGTCTGTGTGTGTGTCTGTATGTGTGAATGTATATGTGTGTGAATGTGTGTGTATGTGTGTGTGTCTGTGGGTGTATATGTGTGTGTGTATATGTGTGAATGTGTATGTATGTGTGTGTGTATGTTTGTGTGTAAATGTGTGTGTGTAAATGTGTGTGTATGTGTATATGTGTCTGTGTATGTGCTTGTCTATGTGTATGTATATATGAGTCTGTGTGTCTGTGTGTGTGTGAATGTGTGTGTATGTGTATGTGTGTGTATCTGTCTGTGTGTGTCTGTGTGTATATGTCTGTATGTCTGTGTCTGTATGTGTGTATGTATGTGTGTATGTGTGTGTGTGTAAATGTGTGTATATGTGTATATGTGTCTGTGTGTCTGTGCCTGTCTGTGTGTGTGTGTGTGTGTGTGTGTGTGTGTGTATGTATGCATCTATGTGTCTGTGTGTGTGTGAATGTGTGTGTATGTGTATGTGTCTGTCTGTGTGTGTCTATGTGTATATGTATGTATATGTCTGTGTGTCTGTGTCTGTCTGTGTGTGTATGTATGTGTGTGTGTGAATGTGTGTGTATGTGTGTGTGTACATGTGTTTGTGTAAGTGTGTGTGCACGCAGTTACCCATAGATGCCAGAAGCTAGAGGTGAGGTTACAGGTAGCTGTGAGCCACAAGACATGGGTGCTGGGAACTTAGGTCCTCTGCAAGAGCAGCAAGTGTTCTTACCTGCTGAGTCATTGAGTCATCTATCCAGGCCATGGTATCTGTGTTACAACACCTATAATGACATATATCATAAATCATGACAGTAATCATGAAGCACCAGATACACTGAACGTGTACAATTAAACTATAGTACAATATATTCCAAGCACCAGTACATGGAAACTGTCAGTTAAACTACAATACAGTCTATTTCAATTCCAGCAATATAGAACTATTTTTATATTTAATTAGATTTTTTTAATTTATGTGGACATATATGTTTACCATAATTCATTCCTGTGTATTAAATTATGTGCAAAACTAATTATTAAGTAACCCCCAGGTTTATAATCATTCCCTTATACTTTACAGTGTGCAGCTTTTAATGATTTTTTTTTTTGTTCTGTTAATATATCAATGTCTCATCAAGAGAACCGAAGGTACCACATTTAAATTTTAAAAGGTCAATTGCTAAATATGAGTTTCAGACATTAGAAAAGTAGAAGGGTGTGCAGTTTTGCAAGACCCTTAGCATGGAGGTGCCAATTTTAAAAGAGAGAGAGAGAGAGAAGAGAGAGAGAGAGAGAGAGAGAGAGAGAGAGAGAGAGAGGGAGGGAGGGAGAGGCCCTAAGGAGAACAGAAAAAGGCTGCTGTAGCCCCAGAGTGAGCCTGGGGATTTGTGAGAGCAGTGCAGCTGGTTCAACCAGAGCAAGGGAGCAGATGTCAGGACAGATACTGCTGTAGTTCGTATCACACTCAACTGTGAACCCATGGTGTCTATAGGTAATTATGGAGGGAATTCAGTGGCTTTCTGATGGCATTCAGTGCCCATCACACAAATAACCACCCATGTAGAAATTTGAATTTTGCTATTTTATACAACACATGAGAAAAAATATGAATACCTCCCTAAATTGGAATAACTATGTATTAAAACTTTCTCTTTATTTTCAGAAGATAAATATCGAATAATAGATCATGAATTTATAGGAATTGCAATATTTAACTTATTTTGACTGAAGTTAAATGTCGTAAAGATTTTCTGTGTTTCCTACGTTCACAGAGTTAAGATAGTATCACGTAAATTATCAGATACAAAGCACAGTTGTCAGCTTTCTTCATTCTGTCTGTCCCTTATTAACTGCACCACTAATTACTGTTTTATGAGCATTGGCTATAACATGTTGACCTTGGTATATAACACTGCACAGCTTCTGTTGCAGTTTAGTATCATCGTGTCAATTTGCAGTCACAAAGAGACCTACCCTCTGGGTGGGGGAATCTGTGAGCCTGCTTCTAAAGTGGTTTGAATGAGACCCATTCTGAAGGCAGCCTGACCATCCCAGGCCAAGACCCTGGACTGAATCAAAAGGTGATCAGCGCAAGTAAACCAAGAAGAAACCTGATACCTTGGTCCTGGGACAAGAGAAACTTCCCTGAGAATGAGATCCACCAAACAGAGGCTCCAGCAAAAATGCAAATTCATTGGGAGGGAGAAACCTGAGCTCTGAATTTAGCTGATGAGTTTCTCTGCTTGCTTGAAAACAGCTGTTGAGGCAGATGGTTTCCAGGTCAAGCAGGACAGGAACACAGAGGTCACAGCATCCATGCCAGGAGGGGACAGGCACTCAAGCTGCAGCAGAAGCTCACAGCAGCAGCTTTGTAAAGAGCAACAGCAAAGAGGCCCTGGAGTCTTGCTCCCAGATTTCAGAGATTATCAGATTTCTGATATCAGGCATTGTGTGACTGTATTAGGTTCCCTGCTAGGAGCTCCCCCGTCCAGAGGCCACTGCATGACCCCAGTAAAATGTTGTATCTAGAGCAGGACTTGCTGCCCGGCTGTTAATCACAACACCCAGAAGGCAGACAGGAAGATCTCTGTGCTCTAGGCCACAAGTGAGGCCTTGTCTCAAAAAAACAAGCAAAAATAAAGTAACAACAGATAGTTAGAGTTACTCATATGAATATATTTGTGAATACATGTTGTCAAGCATGTATTTCTCTCAAAGACTGATATCTTTGATGACCTAAAATATTAAAAATGTTTTTCATTATAACTGCATTGCTAATCTCTTAAGTGCTTAACCCAGGAAAGAAATTAAAATTACATATGAATTTTAGTAAATGCTTGGCATTTTAAAAACTAGTAAATATTGAATAGGCATAAATATTAAAAATAAATTAAATGTGAGATAATCTGGAGTTAGTGATGATAAAATAACAGTGTTCATGATACAGCTTATGTTAGGAATTGTAAGTAGCTAGGAACTAAAGAAGGAAAATTATATATTAGTTACATAAATCATATGTAATTACATGTGAGACAATAAAATGTAAGCATTAGTAAATGTAAATATTAGTATAAATTCAACTGAAAATACTTGAACACAAATAAGTAAAATTAATCATTAAAATTATAAAAAATATAAAAATACTTAAAATTACAAATAAGTAAAATGATTATTAATGAGTTTTGTTAGTTTTATAATAAAATGCAACTTATAAGTAGTTATGCTTAGTAAAAATAAACTTGTGTCTGTATGATGAAATAATTATTTCTTTTTTAAAATATGAGTACAATATTCATCATTTAAATTTATAATATGTTTAATTATTAAAATACAAAATAAATGACAACTCAAGTTTTCAATAGATAAAGAGAAGTTTTGGAAATGCACACCTTAAGGCTTGGTGTCTAACAAAATAAGGAAAGCTATGGTGGTCAGACTGTGAAGGGGAGAAAGATCTCAATGCTATTCTCAAACACAGAGGACAGAGTCAGAGCAGCAGGAAGCTTGTTCTGTGGTCCAGATGTTAGCTCATATAAGCATTCTGTCCCCTAAAGATACAGAATCAGAAGATACAGAAGCTGTTTGAGATGCTTACAACAGTCCACAGAATGTAAAGTCATTGTAATTCAATTAATTTCAGGAAGGTGATTAAGGAATCTGAGTTCAGATTGAATTTAAATGATTAAATAAAGTCAAGTCAGCCTGGAGTTTTAATTATTTTTTAAAACATCTCACAATGATCCTATAAGACGTATTCTTTACATCAATCCTATTCCGGAATATTCAGGCTTACACAGGTATTACATTGATTAGGTGCCTAATGTCCATGGGGTTACATATTTCGACACTCAGTAGTCACAACTGAAAACCAGAGTATTCCTTGGAATCAGAAAAATGTGGAGAAACAGCAATCAACATTAGAAGGACCAAACTCACTGTGCACCATCTCTGTAGCGGGAATTAATGTTAAGATCAAAGCCACAGCCAAATTAGAGCTATGATCCAACGGATATGGTACCTGGTTTGCCTCATTTTACCTTCTGAAAAAGGATAACAATGATAATTTTCCTGTAAAGTCCCAGGAGACGTCGGAATTTACACTTGAAAAGCACACAGACCTGCACACAGCTCACAGTGAGGATTTAGAAAAGAGGCGTTATTGGCTATTGCCTCTTATGCAAATGACTACATGATTGTAAGTGTACATTTTTAATAAAGGTCTCATTTATTGAGAGTTTTAGACATGCTTACAATTTACCATTTTCCCTTCTGACTCCAAAGGTTTTAACGATCAAATTAACTATAGTAATAAATGATCATATATAATTTTTCTAATTTATTACATGGAGAAAACATTAGTTTGCTATTTGTTTTTGTAACTCTGAACACAATAATGCAATAGCCTAAATATTCTTGTTTTTACATCATCTGGATATAGTTACTGTCTGTATTGTGGAAACTATTTTCTTTCTGAAATATTCTCAAACATGTTTTATTCTCAGCACAGTTGAAAAGAAACTCAGATGAGGTACAACGCTGATTTACATGGTTACACTGTGGTGCAAGTTGGGGTTGCACTGGTCTCTCCATATCCCGCATTTGAAACCAATCAATCATTCTCCATATTATTTCCACTTTAAAAAATAATAGAAGAGAAGAAAGCAGTCACACTGACATGATATTTGGCAGACGTCAGCAGGTTAAATTTGAAGGATGGCAGGTAGCTTTCTTTACTGCTGCGTTTGGCCATTTGTAACTGACAGGCATGACACTTCCGATGAGCCTGTCGTCTCTTACACTAAAGACTGGCTTTCACCAGAGCTGTCAGCCAATGAAGTCATGTCAAAGTGTGATGTAATCTGCAGTTTTACACTGATACTCTAGGTCCAGGACCCATGCCTTCTACTAGAGTGTCTTGCATCTTTATTTCTTAACATGAAACAATAAATAATTAATTCTGCCGAATGTCAGTTAGCCATGTATTATCAGCATGCCAGTATTGGGTGAAAATGTCTTGAACGGTGCTCTTCCTGACTGAAGACTGTGTGTCGAACTGTGTGCTCCTAGAAGGAAGGAAAGATGTATTTTATTTCTGATCCCTGTGCCTCATACACAGCAGGTGCATGCTGAATGCATTTTGTAGAATAAACAAACACTTCAAACATTGAAAACAGTCATGCAAGATTAAGTTTAAGTGGGGTTTGTGCTTTCTGAGATTTTTTTTTAAAGGATGTCATGTAACAAAAGTATTAGGACCTTATAATCTTATAAAGTGACTAAGACCTGGTTACAACAATTTGTGTATCTATTGAAAAAAATCAACCTTCGGGAGACATAAGCTTCTCCATTAACATGAGAAAAACAATAACCATTTGGCCCTTGACCTCCTGCGTAAATGCAAGAGTAGCTTCTAATCAGACTCTACTACACTCTGACCTTCAGCTGACCCTTTCCTTGTTCAGGACACACACTGAGAGCCAGGGATGATCATAGCATGCACATCTATCCACCCCTGAAATGTGTGCTGTGATCCCTGTGACCTGTGTGAGGTCAACACAGGAAGGCACATGTACTTATCCTCTCATGAGCGTGGCCTTCAATGGCTGTGGACCACTGTAAGCACTAGTTGCTGCTGCATGGGCCAGGGTGAAGCAGTCAGCACTGCCCAGGAAGCAGCCTACGCTCATGAAAAAAAGCATTGCTGGGGACATGTGAACCTCTGATCCTGACAGACTAGGCAGAGAAACCAGCTTTCTGAGTCCATGTCCTCATGGGAACACATGGGCTCTGCTGGAACCACTTTTTCATGAGCCCAGCAGTCAAATGTGCCTATTGGAAACAATACTCCTATCCACAGCACACTCTATGCTTTTCTTCCAAATCATTGATGCCTCTCCCCAAATGCACTTTTTATTTCCTAACTTACAAAGTACATTCTAAAAGGACCATCTTGTATCACTAAACTCTTCTGGTATCACCAAACTCTGGATACCTTTGGAAAGTATTTCTTGCTTGCTTTTGTGTTTTCCCCAGCTTATGAGTGGTGTAGAGATTAGTCTTTTCACTGGTGTCCATCAGAAAACAGTGGATTCACAGCACAGGTCATCTCTTCTCTACAGGTAGTTCACAATCAGGTAGCATTGGCCAATGATTTCTCAGCGCACAGGTGACAGCAGGGACAGTCACGTTACTGAAGTTTATTTTTAGTTATGCATAAAATGTTCTGTGCACTGTTGGGTGAGGGGATAGCCTAAGTCTTGGTGTTCTGTATTGTTTGCAGGTATTGGATTTCTGTGGGTAATGTTTGATTGCTTATGAACTACACCTGAAAAGTTCTGAATCAATAAAACACCTGAGCTCAGATGCTCAGGGTTCCACTGTGAGTATGACACTGGCCATGATGGTGGTTCCCTCTGCTGAGGTCTGGAAGGATTTCCATCCTATGAAAATGCCTCTGTGTCTTCAATGTTGAGCCACCACAGCAGCATACAACCACAGGTTCTTCTGCCTGCAAGTAGGTATACTGCTATAAATGGCACATTGATGTGGGGCAGGACATCATGCCAGCTAATCCAACATGGAGACAAGGAAGAAGAGAAAGAAACTCCAGACCTCACAGAGTCAGGTAAAGTGTACTCAGGAAAGCTACCAGAGGATAGTTATTAAGATATTAATTGAAGACTCCTGACGTGTTAGTACAGTCTCCCGTGCTGTCTCCTCTCCGTCCTAGGCTGGAGCCAGCTGGGTTTCAGCCTGGTTCCCTGCCCTGGCCAGATGCAGGAAACCCCCGCTTGGGGAGAGGAGGGGAAGCATAGGAAGGAGGGGACCAGTCATAGACTCTGATCCCCACACCGAGAACAAACGAATGAGATGCAATGAATCAGTCCTGGGAGCCACTTCTGGTAGAAGCAGCACTCAGTCTAATGCCAGATCTCTGCTACCTATATGTTCCCCAGTGGGGGAGGGTTCTGGTTGCTCAGTGTCAGGAGTCTTATTTGCATGCAGGGCGGGCATCTGCTTCGTGGTCTCAAAAAGAGGGAGGCAGCCTATCAGCCACAGGGCAGACAAGCACTTGCCAAGTTATTTTCCTTTTGCTTCTGTGAAACAGGCAATATTTAATATTTAGCTGGAATCTGGCCAGGGCCAAAGGCGAAGGGCAGCTGAATACCCAATGCTCTTACCTTCTGGGAGGGCGAGGCGCTTCCCAGCTGCTTCAACCGGCTCCTCAACCCCATGGTGGTCCCACACTGAAGGAAGAGAAAGAAAGGAAATAAGCTTCTGTGAAGAGAAAAGGTTGTGAAATTAATAAATAAATGAGGAAAGAAGCTCTGTGAGAGTCACAGAATGGAGCCTCTTGGAGATAAAGAATTCATCTGGGAGCAAGAAAAAGCAAGGTTCTTACTGCTTTTCCTGATCATGGAGCTGAGGCTCCCTCCTGCCTCAGGTGGTGGTGTGCTGTGTCACGAACTGAGTTCTCTGATAGCTGCGTTGTATGTGCGTGAAGCTCAAGCTGTTGTGTTTGAGATCTATGGAAAGATGTATATGTTTCCCCATGGTGGGGGTGAGAAAGAATGCCAAGCTGCCAGAATGTTTCAAACTTGAGAGTCTTCCCATGGGCCCAGGACCTCCTGCTGTTGTAGAAGCAGAGTCTTAGAGCCAAAAAACCTTTTCGTTAAATTGTCCACTTTTTTTGTTGTTTGTTTTGTTTTTCTGCAAACGTGACAAAGAGAAAGACAAGCTGTCCAGATTCTGGTGATGGTGTGAGAACTCCATCCATGAGGGAACCCTTATGGTGGACAAGATGACTAGTTAATTTTTCAGCAAACTAGACTCTATTTTAAAACCTAGAAAGTATTTAAAAGACAGCACACAGAAACTCTTCCAGAACTGGCTGAGATTGTATCTCCTGCTGGCAGCCAAGCTTGGTACTGTAAGAGTTACCCAGGTATTATTGGTTTTGGAGGCATAAAGCAGTTGTGGAAAGCAAATGAGGCTTGGCACTGTGAAAGGCCAGGAGAGTCCATTGGTAAAAGTGCAGCCTCAGTAGTAGTTGAAGACCCCGATTGATGGAGTCATGAAAAGAAGATGAGGCTTGGCACCGTGATGAGAGCCTAGGAGACTTTACTGGTGAAAGTGAGAAAGTGCAGCCCAGTTGCAGCAAGGAACCTCAGCAGTTCTGAAGATACAGTACCATGGAATGATCACCAAGACCAGCAGCAGCAGTGGTGTGATCCAGCCAGACCCTGGAGGACAAGCTATGTTAGCTGCAGAGGGCAGAACCAGAGAAGTGAAAAAAGTCCTTTGGAGGAGCCCAGAAGATCATGAGTGAATTCCAGATAATTAGACATTGATAATCTTTCCCTGCTGTCCAAAGACATTGTGGAAAGCTGGTTGATGTTTGGTTTTATTTGGCCCTGTGCATTAGAAGCTTTGTGATTGTTGCTTTTGTAAATGTTTTTGTTGGTGTAGCGTTAAATTGTGTTGTAGATATAAAGCAATTTTTTTTCTTATACAGAAAAGGGGAAATGTTGTGGAAGTTTATTGTTAGCTATGTATAAAATGCTTTATGCACTGTTGGGTGAGGGGCAGCCTAGGTCTTGGTGTTCTGTATTGGCTGCAGGTGTTGGATTTCTGTGGGGGATGTTTGATTGCTTATGATTTGCACCTGAGGAGTTCTGAATCAATAAAACACCTGAGCTCAGATGCTCGAGGTTCCACTGTGAGCATGGCACTAACCATGATGGTATTTCCTTCTGTTGAGATCTGGAAGGGTTTCCAACCTATGAAAATGCCTGCAAGTAGGTGTACTGCTACACAGTCAGTTATAGACTGTGCAAGGATATCTAACAATAAACTAGAATCCACATTTATCTTATACTTTTTCCATTTTATGTTTATGGGTATTTTTTTTATCTGCTCATGGCTGATCCTTCCTTCTTCAGACAAGATTGGGCACATACAAAGAGGTCTGGCTACTTTCCTTGGTCTTTACGTGGTTTTTCTGGGGTTTGCTTGATTGCTTGGTTGATTCTGCTCTGGTTTTTGTGGGGCTTGTGTCATATTCATAGCTATTTAATGACACAGTCCCTCACTTTGTGGAAGCACACCACCACGCTGAGTTTCATACAGTATTTTCATTCTCCTCTTGATTCTTCATTGATGCTTGATAGTTTAGCAGTGTACTTTCTAGTCCCTAAATATGTGGGAACTTGTCACAGATATTTTTTGTATTATTGGATCCTTATTTTCAGTCACATGATCATGGACCAGGGAACAGAATGAGGCAATGAGCGGATCTAAAATGAATCTTCGAAGGCCTGGCCCTAGATACCTGCTTCTGTAGATAGAACTCACCAGAAAAATGTCACAGCCTCTAAAACAGGGTCTTCGGCTGGGAAAATGGGAGACACGGGGTCAATAAAGAGCTATACTGTAACAGAGAAGAGGAGAAGTGAAAACACCCTCCTTGCAGTCAGTGTCGACTTAAATATTTTGGATTATGGGCAAGGTCCTACCATCTTAGCTGATTTCTAGGGAAGCGCATGTAGCTTGGTATGAGAGCAATGCAACACTCTCCGCTGATCTCAAGATGACATTCAAGTCTTTTATATGCTTCACAAAAACCTTCATCTGAAGATTTAATCTACTTCAACTGTGGTCTGCCCTGCGCTTTCCACTATAGGAAACTGTTATAATTCTGCAGTGAAGTACAAATGATCATATGTTTCTTTCCTTTGAGCAGTTCACATCTGCTTTGCTGGTGTTTATGTCTGTCTTTTCACAAAGAGAAGTGCCCTGCTTTCAGCTCTGTGAGCCTTCCACATTGGCTGCAGGAATTCACATGCCCACCCATCTCTTGACTACACCCTCACCAGTACTTATTTTTGTTTGATTTCTTAATGGTGATAAGTTTGACCCTCAGAACAGTTTGACTTTCTTCTCCATAATGCTTACTGATGCTGAATATATGTATGTCCAAGTTATAACAGGAGAAGTTTCAGTCCTGAAGGCATCCATGTCAGCTCAGACCTTAAACACCTGCAGAACCCTGCACAAAGAAGAACTATCCACAACAAGCAAATAATGGAATCAATCTGGTTGTCTATCAAAAAATGAATGGATAAAGAAGGCTTGACTTGATACATAATTTAGCTGTTAATAATTAATATCAGGAAAATAGATGCAAGTAGAGATTATCATGCTAAGTGAAATAAGGCAGGCCCAGATATGAATTCTATACTTGGGGGGGCAATATTTGAAAAGAAGCATGGGGTGGTATAAGCCAGTGGGAGGGCAGATGGGTACAGCAAAGAGTCACCAGGATGTAAACAAATACAGTCAAAGATCGTGTATGCATGCATGAGGTTCACGCTGTGGTTCTCTCTGAGAAACTGTTGTCCCTTTTCATTGCATTCATAGTTCTAGTAGTTAACTAATATATATGCTATGCCACACAAAAGTGCAAAGCTATCTTTACCTACATCACTAGAGAGTTAATCCAGCATGTCACTGGGCAAGGCAGATAGTCCAGATTTGGTCTTTAACGACGTATTTCCCTTCAACTCCTTGATCATCTCTCCCAGTTTTATTTCCATTGTTGTGCTAAAGACTATGGCCAAAAGCAACTTGGGAAGGAAAAGGTTTCTGACAGTTTTCAGATCTTTCTTCAGGAGAGTCAGAGAAGAGCTCAAGACAAGAGCCTAGAGGTAGAGACTGAAGCAGACAAGGTGGAAAGCGGAGAGATGCCGTTTACTGGCTTGCTCTCTGTGGTTTGCTTAGACTGCTTTCTTAGACATCCCAGGACTACCAGCCAAAGGGCGGTGCTGCCCACGTGAAGCCCTCCAATATCAATTGTCAATCAAAAAAGTGCCCTGCAGACTTTTCCATAGGGTAATCTGATGGAGACAACCCTTTTCCCAGATATTTCTAGCTCTGTGTCAAATTGATTAAAACTAACCTGTACATCATCCTTCTCACCTATGATGTCATTTCGAGACGGTCCACTGGACATCTCAGGTGTTTGAATCACAATCCATTATTACCCAAGTTTCTATCACTAATTAAGCAAAACAAAACAAATGAAGGTGCAGACAAAGAAAATCTACTTTAAGAACAGCTAACTTGTTAAGGGGATGAAATAGTTCCTGTTGCTTTAATTAGTATGCCTTCTCCAGATAGCAAGGTGATGTATTAGAATGCAAAGGATGGATTGTAATGAGACACCATTTAATGAAACCAGCGAGAACCTCCCCTTTGGCTTCTGTTTGTTGGGTTAATCAGTGTCCCAGAAAGCAGAGTACATCTCAGGCATCACTGGGGCCACTCTGCCCCAGAGGTTTGTAACACTGATGAGTATGGATTGCATGGATGTATGACGCACAGAGACATGGTAATGTAAGCCCTAAATCTAGAAAGAAGAAATCAATGTGATTAGTAAACATAAAGCTAACTTGTCAATGTCTCTGCAGTCTTAACTGCTCTCCTGCTTGTCTCTGAAAAAAGCCCCGAGATTTTGCACACCTTTAATTCTGTTAGTTACCGTTAGTCAGGAAGTGGTGGAGGCCTTTGGTAGTCTTAGGAATGGACTGTGGAGGATCTGGAAAACGCAGCTGGTACCCAGGAATCCATAAGACGTGGACTCAAGAGTGAAGGCCAATACCACTAACCTACATTTGACTAGCGCCCAACACTACAAAGACACTATACCATTCTCAATGGGAAATCTCTCCTAAGACAGATCTGCAGCTCATTGTACTTTAGGCTAAAAGATTGTTGGAGATTTAAATGCTATTTTATATAAATACGTAGGTATGTTTTCCCTCAAATTAAAGAAGAATTATTAAGCAGGGCCATCATGAGGGAAAGCCAGAGACTGTCAAGCACATTATCCAACCTTTCATTCTTCCTTCCAGTTTCCATCTGTCCTTCCTCCCTCCATCCCTCCCAGTGTCCCTTCCTTGCTCTGCTCTCTCTCCTTCCTTTCCTCCTTCCTTCCAATCTTCCTTCTTCTTCTTCCATCTCTCCTTCCCTCCTTCTCTCCATTCCTCTCTTCCATCCTTTGCTCCTTGCTTTCCCTCCTTCACAGACCCTTAAGGCCAAGTAGGTACCTGAGGTTTTCTGGGTTTCTCCAGCACATCTAAACAAGAGAATTCCAAAATGAAGATGAATACTGATCCTTAAACATGGAACTTCAGTTTTATTATGTTTTTGTTAAAATGGCTGAGTTCTAACATCTGGAAAATAAAAGCAGTTTGCTGGATCCTTAATACTTACAAACTATTTTTATTGTGATATTTCTGGAAGTACAAACTGCATGCATATTCATGGCTTTGAAAATGCTTCCTGTTTCTATAGATTCCCTCCTCCTCTGCAGGTGTGATTAGAGATTCATGAATACAGCTAATCACTCCTAATGTGTCCCACACTCCAGTGACTGCATGAAAACTTTACTTGATTTTGTGATGAAACAGAGTCCTGAATGAAGCTCTCTGCCTTATGTAATCTAGAGTACCCTTCAGAAATAGTGGGGACTGCACGGAAAGTTAGGTTGGTTTGATTCTCACACTTGGTGAGGATTGCGGGAACTCCCACTTCTGTTCTTACAGACCCAATCCTCTCTGAACCCTGCACACATGTGAGCAGTGAGATCTTAAACTAAGTACCTCTACGTATTTTAAGACAGATGTAATCATCGGCTCAGCATTACTGGCCTTAATACAAAAGAACATTTGATCTTTACCAGGTAAAATAAGATTCTGACCCTGTTTCTGTGAATTCTAATCAGAGCCATTGTGCTAATTCCCTACCCCCTTTTATATTTCAGGAATTTCTTTCTTTCTTTTTTTTTTTTTTTAAGGAGAAATAGAAATGTACAGCTTTTTTCATTTGTTGGAAGAGTGTGTCTCAGCTAAGGGACAGCGCGTAGACCAAAGCTCCCCCTTATTCACGTCTCACAGTAGGTCTTAAAATATAGAGCACCCTGGAAACGGAATGTGTCCCTGACCGTATAGAAATGGGTCCATCAATGCAAAAGGAAAACGAGCCTCTGTGAGTTTGCGACTTTCTGTCTACATCCAAGACTTTAGCACTCTGTCTCTGTACAGTGCAGGAGAGCAGCCTCAGCTGGCTTCTGTCAAATAAGGCCAAAGCCATAGTCCCCAGGCTTATTAAACACAGCTCTAGGCAGAGCTGGCAGCCAGCATCCGCAGTGGCTCCAGATACTCCTTCCGCAGCCTTGGCTTCTCAACTTGCCTGCTTTTGTTGGTGACTGAGCTCGGCTTCCAACCTTGCCTCTTCCTTGTAAGTAGTATCGTGATCATGTCACAGATATCTATGTTTGCTCTTCCACATTGTCATTTCAATCCCAGCATTCACTGCCTTCCTCTGTGTCCTGTGTAATTTAAAGTCGTAACTGGGTCCTATATCAAGCCAGACAGGGAACCCCTGTTGCTAAACCCTAACAAGCCCCTCAGAGAAGATGTGTGAATCTGTAGAACCTCTGGACCTGTATAAGATCATATATCTGATATATATCATATATCATATATATCAATGAGGACACTGATTCTCTTATTTTGCTCTCGATACTTTGTGGTTGTGTTTATATTCCTACCTATGGGCAAACCAGAACACAAGGTTAATGACTGTGCCACACAGCTCATAAATGGTGAGTCAACACTAGGCTCCAGAGAGAGCAGTTGATGCCTGTTAACACTCAGTGAGTATTGGTTGGGTTGAGAGGTCAGTGAGACAGCTCAGCTAAACAAGGTGCAAGGCAGCTTGTGCCCCTTGATGTGGGGGCTGTCCCCCAGCTGTCCCATATCAGATACCCCTTTCGTACTGGGGTACTTGGAGTACTAAGGGGGCACTGCTCAGTACTCTAGGAATTTATTTATTTTTATTTTTATTTTATTTATTATTATTTACTTTTTATCTCTAGGAATTTATTCTTTATTTTAATTTTCAACGTGTGTGTGTGTGTGTGTGTGTGTGTGTGTGTGTGTGTAGGTCAGAGGACTACCTGTATGAACTGATTCTCTATTTCCAAAATGTGGGCCCTGGGAATAGAACTCCCATTGCCAGGCTTGGTGGTGAGAGCCTATACCCACTGAACCATCTTGCAGGATCACTTTGAGGGTTTCATACACTAAAAGGCAATTTTGAAAATACTTAAGAACAAAAGGATAAGTGAGAATTTAAATTTCTTGAGTAAGGATTAGTGAGACAGAGGTACGTCTCAGTGCAAGGACTGTGTTGTGGGATGCCTTACAGCCTTGGAGGGGATTTCTGCATTGTGGTATGTCCCACAGCTTTGGAGAGAATATCTTTCCCTTTCTGCTTTAGATCAAGGTGGACCTAGCAAGAATGAGAAAGTGGTTTGGGCAATGGAGTGTTAGAACCAATCACTGTCGACAAAATGACCTCACACTATGAAGAGATTCTCCACAAGCCATCTCAGACCTACTGTGTGGGGACTACTTCAAGGAAACGTGGTAGCTGAGGGACTGCTGCCTTTACCATTACCACTCAACTCTGAGCCCTTGAGTAGACTGGACCAGCTGCAGACTTGGCAATGTGTTGACATGTTGACTTTAAACTTTGGGCAGCTCCAAGGTACACCTCAATATCTTAGCTTCTGTATTGAAAAGTGATTATTTCAAACTTTGAGTGTTGGGTACTCTGGCGAGATGTGTCACAGTGATGGTTAACTGGCAGAAGAATGAAAACTCTTTCAAGTATGACCATTAATAAAGATAGATGAGCAGAGCAGGTATGAGTTTGTATGTGACAGCTGGGTGAATGGGTGCCAATCATTCTGTGTTTGCAGGAAACGAATGTGATTTTAGGGGAGTTTCTTGAGTCTCGTTTCTTCCACTTTCTATGCATAAAGAAGAAAAGGGAGGAAAAGTCTATCCTGTGTGTTTGCTTTGAACCTTGGATGGGTAGAGTTTTCTAAATGCTATGATCTGGCACACAGGGAGGCTTTGTTATCCGATGGCATTGACAAAACAGGTGTGCGTTTGCTTATTTCCTCTAATTTCTATGCAAGATAAGACACATACAAAATCTAAGAATTTGGAAAATGAAACTATTAACAATCAGACACCACTGCATCATTCGTCACCTGACGTAACGCTCACGTTTTACCCTGGGGGCGGAACACGACAGGCGCAGAATGAATGTAAAACTCCAATCGCCCAATAGTGATGGAAGCCGGCTGATGAAGACCCACCTCCTCGGCTGTATAGAGAACGAAGCAGCCTCCGTGACAAACTACCGTGCCCTGCATGGTGGTAGACCCACAACACACCAAGGCAGGAGGCAATCTCTACTCAGTAAAAAGCCATGGCTTTAAAAACAAGAGAAACAGCTTATCACCTCAGAGAAATTGGAATAAAATATATTAAAGCTGTGTGTTTTCCCATTTCTTATCCAAGGTTTCTGAAGACCATGAATATGGAGTGGAATAATATTAATCCCCAAAATGTTTGTAGGTACTGTTTATCTAAATTTTTATGTTTATGAGTTTGATGTGTCCTTCCCTCAAACGTAAACAAATGTCAAGTTGTTGAGAAAATCAACACAAAAATAAGCAAATAATTGTATGAAATATAAAAAGCAAGTTTATGAGCCAGGAAATAGAAACACTTAAAAATTCACATTAAAACTCTTTCTATATAATAGAAATATAAATCTATACATAAAGTCATAAGCAATTGCCTTTTCTCATCTGTCCTTTGTGCCTTTTCTCAGTTTTCTCTGACTCCTTTGATCAGGTACGATAATGGATCCCAAAGAGATGTCCACATCGTGCTGAAACCTGTGGATCATTTTCACTACATGGCTAAGGGAGTCACTGAAGGGTCTTCTGGTTCTCCACAGTCATCTGTGTGAGCCGAGGGTAATTACAGGGGCCATTGCAAAGGAGACTCAGAGAGCCAGAAGGGAGAGCTTGGAGCAGAAGCAGAAAGGCCTGGGTGGCAACGGCCTGGGATGGTTCAGTAACTCATGCCAGATGGCGGGTCCCTGGCCCTGCAGCCTCCTCAGGGAGAGAGAGGAAGAGAAAGGATGACTTGAAGACTCGGAAGCAGTGAACACAGCTTCTCTGTTCTGTGTTTACAGCAGCCAACAGGAAGGACAGGAAAGCAGGCTGACCCAGGATGGGATAGGTGAGGAAAATGAGATGTACATACAGAACGGATTCTCTTCCACAATGGATATTTCTGTACAGTCCGCTGTCACCAACATGAAATGAGTTCCAATCTTCACCAAAAACCTTATGAGTGTGAAGATTAGTTTGTAACTGTGATAGTAATAATTTCCTAAACAATCCTAATGTATAAGCATCATGCTTTTGTAAAAATCATTTTTATTATTTATGTGGATGTGTGTCTGTATAAGTGTATAAACAATATGTGTGCGTGTGTGTGTGTGTGTGCGTGTGTGTACACACGTGCACATGTACCCAAAGGGAAGCCAAAAGAGGGCATTGGGTCCGCAGAGCTGGAGTTACGGGAGGTTGTGAGCTGCTGGTTGTGGGAATTGTCTGTTCCTCATGAGGAGCAGTAAGTGCTCTAAACGGCTAAGCCATCTCTTCAGCCCCTAAACACCCCTTTTTTTACAGGGGGATTGAAACATAAATCTTTGTTGACCACAACTACAAGAGTCTGTAAGAAACAAGTCCTAGCAATCCAGGCAGTTCTGTCACCTCTTCCAACCCTAAAACGGTGGGAAATGGTGGTGGGAAATTTTGTTTTTATTTCAAACGTGATTATAATATAAATCACTAAGCCATTTTTATAACATGGCATCAGGAAGATCTGTTAAGAACAACTCAGATGGTTTACTGACCGCCAATTCTCTGAAAAGAATCAGCTGTTCACATGTAGTGCTAAGCAGAACACATCCTTGTGGCATCAATCTGATGCACAGACAGGGTCATCTCGGGCTCTCTGTGAGGCTCACTGGTTTTCAGCCACTGTGTGTCTAGCTAGTGCTGGATCCACTCTCTGGAGGACCTTTTCCTCTGAGAACCACCGAGATCCGCAGTAAAAAGCCTTTGGATTGACACCCAAATTAGTGATGCTGTTAGTCATATGGAGGTCGTAGAGGGAGTGTCTTCACTGCTGACAGCATTCCCTAGAAAATTCCAGTAAGAGCTGAGAACTCCTCGAACCCTCCTTTCACTTCCTGATATCTGTGGAAGAATTGTGATTTGGAACATAGCTTTGTTTTGACCTCATGAAAGTGTCAGATGGTAGGAGAAGGTGAAAATGGCCTAATCCTCGCCCTGGTTTAGAATGAGGACAAAAATCTTAGCTTCACATTCCTGAAGACACATTTGATAGCAATCAAACCGCTACATGTCTCAGATTTGAAATGGGATACCCCGGTACCCACAGACACCGGGGTAAGATCAGAGTATTTTATAAGTCAGTAATAAAGACTCATTTATATCTATTTACTTAGACATACATTTTTTACTTTTTTGCCAGAACCACAGCAATATCTGCAGTTCGCACCATTTACGTTGTGACTGTTGAAACCCTCATCCATTCATACACTGCGAGAGAAGTAAGTGGCCCTGGAAATCTGAACCGTCCTCAGGACATCTAAGACCGTTCAAAGTCACACGTGGAAAACTCAGAAATGTCTGAAGAATTTTGTGATTCCAAGTCACTTTCACGAAGTTTAGTCTTTTGGCTTTGAGGTTGCACTGTTTGCTACAACTGTTCCCTGAGCACTTTGACAAAAAGATTAAATTAATAAACACAGCTTAGCAGTTTAGGTACCATATTGTGGATCATAAATACAGACTGTTACAAAGTATGTGAAGTACATGTAGTCTTCCCATGAATAAGACTGTGCCCTAATTTTTATACATTAATTTTTTTCTGCTCTTTATATAGCTAATTGGCAGCTTGGCTTGATCATCTACTTCACTAATTAATTAATTTATAGACAGGGTCTTATGAATCCTAGGCTAGTCTCAGTGTTGCTATATAGTCAGGGATGGTCTTGAACTTCTGATCCTCCTGCCTTTACCTCCCAAGCTCTGGGATTGCCCGCATGTACCCTGTGTGCCATTCTTAGGATTAAACCCAGGGTTCCTGCACACTAATCAGACACTCTGCTAACAGAGCTACCACTTATCCCTCTTTTACTGTTTTCTCATTTGGTATATAGTCCAGACTGTCCTCAAACTAATAATTTTCCTGCTTCAGCTCCTGAACGTAAGGAACGCAGGTATTCACACACACACACACACACACACACACACACACACACACACACACACATCAGGTCTTGGCTTTTAAATAATTCTTCATATACATTTGTTGATTTAAAAAGCTCTGTAAATGTCTGGAGTGCATGTGGGAAGACCTTCACACTAAGTTTCATCGGTCTTGGTATTTTAATTTCCTAAGCCCTAGAGAGGAGCATGATAAATATATGGATCATGAACTATTTGCATGGTATTTATCATGCTCTACTAATTCCAATATACACAGGCACAAAGTTGGTAGAAAAATATATCACGTTTATGTAGACAGAGGATACAACTTAACACATAAACACAAGAAATCAAAATTAGGATTTAAGTTCAAGATTCCCTGAGTTCATTACATTGTTGAGGCAAACACATCGACAAAACCCATTAAAGTGGAAGGAGATGGGTCATTAAAATCGCCTAGATCTGCTTGTTCATAGACAGTCATCTGCTGTGAGTAAATGCAGGGGTTTTACATTGTTTCTGCACAATGAAAGCACATTTTTTTTTCTGGTTTCCTGATTATACATTACACTCTGAAATTCAGTTTGGTCCTTTGGGTGATAATTGGCATTCATCCTTCATGTGCTGTCTGTCTGTGTCCCTATCTCTCCGTGTATTACATTTGGTTATGAAAAACACAGTCAACTTAGCAATCAGTTTTCCTATTTTGATTAATAATTCGGAAGGACTATTAATAAATATAGATCTATTTTTTACAAATAAACAGTTATTTCCTTTTTTGTCTCAAGAGTGAGCACAAATGTCTTCCAAAAATTTCCTGGAAGCCAATGTGATGAACAGGGCTACAGTAACAGGGAAGGCAGGTGCCATCTAAATCTGGAGAAAGAACAGAATGAAATCTTTATCTTTAGCTGCGGTATAATTTGCCAACAAGACCATTTTCTCCTTGCCCAGATGGCATACCTCCGCACTGGAAATCTTCAGGCTTTAGCAGTGAGATCAAAATCAGAAAACCTACAAAGAAGTGTGATTTTACTGTCCTGCAGATAGAAAACACAGGATCCAGTAGAAACCACAAAGAAGAGTCTAATTGTCAAGTAAGACGTATTATACATGATATGTGTCTTTTGAAATTGAAATACTTATTTCTCAGAATTTAGTGTTTTTCTGTGTGTCATATGAAGATACAATGGACATTAGTAAGCACTTAAGGGGAACAGAATCACAATAAACATATGAATTACTATGGAAAACTGCTGAATTGTTAGAGATTATCAACTAATGAACAATATTATCAGCTGGGATTTGGGTAAAACCTAAACTACATGGAGACATGTAATTAAATAATCAAAATTTAATGCTTTCTCTGTTTCACAAGCTAAACTATTTTATATTCAGTTATTTTATGTTACATACTATTTCCTCTAATTAAGCTATGTATGATTTCTAAATTACTCTGTGTGTGTGTGTGTGTGTGTGTGTGTGAGAGAGAGAGAGAGAGAGAGAGAGAGAGAGACTTAATGCAATTTTCATGAAAATTTCAACATAAATCTTCACTGAAATTAAAAGGCATTTTTTCAACTTCAAATGGAAACACACACACACACACACACACACACACACAAAACCCAAGAAAGCTAAAACAGTACTGAACAATTAAAGAACTCCTGGACGTATCGATGTCTTTTATTTCAAGTTGTACCACAGAGCTATAGTAATACAAAGGGCATGGTATTGTCATAAAAGCAAATACATTGATCTATGGAATAGAATTGAAAACCCAGACATAAGTCAATATAGCTAAGTATTCCTCATAAAAGAGCCAGAAATACATACTGGAATAAAAGACAGCCTCTTCAATGTATTGTACTGGTTAACTAGATGCATGTGGGCAGAAGAATGAAATAGACTCATACTTAGCACCATGCACAAAAACCAACCCCAAGTGAATCAAGAACTTGAACATAAGACCAGATCCATTCAATCTGATAGAAGATGAAGGGGAAATAGTTTTGAACTTGTTGGCCCAGGAAGAGACTTTCTGAACAGAACACCAATAGTACATGCACTGAGATAAACAATGAGTGAAATCTCATGAAATTGAGAAGCTTCTATGTGACAAAGGACTCTGTCTTGTAAGCAAAGCAGCAGTCTACAAAATGGGGAAAATACTTATCAAGTATCCATCTAAAGAGTACTGAAATAATATTTTCATGAAAAAGACATTTAAAATTAAAAAACAAAACGTATAATTTTCAGCAAGAACTAATATATCACAAACATGTAACATCACACACTTGTATTTCAGTTGTACAAAATGTACCCAAAGGGCCAACTTTAGACTCTGATCACAGCGGGCAGACAGCCTGCCCTGCTTCACAGAGTTTTGCTTATCATACATCAGTAACAGTTCCAAAGCAGAGGCCTACTTCTGTCACCAGTGTGTTTAATCCTTCCTTTTATTTCCAGAATCACAGCTAAGAACATCTTCAGGAGGAAGCAGGGGTCTGCCAGACAGAGCTGAGGAACCCAGGCAGGTGTTCACAGTAAGCACTTAAGGAAAGGCGGTGGTTCCCTCCTATTCTCAGCGTGTTTCCAGGACGTCAGGCTTAGTGATTTTATATTTCATATCAATATTCGGACAAATTTTACAATCCTACAGACAGTATTAAGTAACACCCTGAGCCAAGATTCTCTTTTAAGAAGACATACTTAAAAACAATCAAGTTGCCACGAAATTATGAGGTGCTTACATTCGTAGGACGCGTAGAATGACAGGGAGACGAGCGAGTGAAAAGAAGGAGTAAAAGGAGGAGAACATGACTAACTGAGTACGGAAAATACTTGTATTGTAGATATAAGGGAGAAAGCAGACAGAAGGAAGGCCAAGCATGTCCCACTAAACCTGACTGTGAGAGATGGGGGTCGGGGGAGAGAAAGAAAAGAGCCATCTAACAGACATGCAGCCCTGGGCAAAAGACCAGGGTAGCCAACATGTCTGGATTATATAGGGATCAGGCTGGGGGAAGCTAAAGGCCAGCCCAGTACTGGGCTGGAGAAGGTTAGGGTAGAAGAGCATTGGGGTCCTGAAACAGGTAGGGACTGAGGGATACTGGGAGAACTTGCCAGTGTCAGCTTTGATATGTTAATAGACACCTCAGCCTTTCCTCAGGGTTTGAGACTTAACAGCCAGCAGAATTTCCTGCTGTATTCCTGACATCACTGTGGAGGTACTAAGACTGTTGTTACTCTCCTAAAATTGACATCAATAGAAATGTCCTTACTGCTATTTGAAGAAAGCATTCCCAGCTTGATTCATAACTAGCTGTTAAACTTAAACATGGAGACTATTTGACCTATTCTTGGTAAAAACTAACAACAACAAAATCTTCCTGGAAAAATATTTTAAATAATAACTTAAAAGAATCTATTATATAAATTATATCTTCCTAATTTAAATGTATTGAACATCTACAAAACAAACAACAACAAACCCACCTTGTTCTGAGGGTTGAGAACACCCAAAGAGATAATAAAATACTGCTCCTTCAAGCCCTCTAGTAGAAATGCGAGGAGAACTACAATCTGGCCTCTATTATTGTAACAATCGCTTTATACATATGTTCTCTTATTATTAAATTCCAAGACAGAGAAGATATTTGTGCTTATTTCTATTGCAAGGTAGCAAGGAGGAGCAAGGATTCCAGGAGAGCCTGGATTAGTCAGCAGTAAGGTCTGTCTCAGCAAAATGAGTGGGAGGGAGGGAGAGAGGGAAGGGGTCCCTATGAAGTAAATCTATGTTAGAATCAACTGTGATTCTCGAATTACATTCAGCCAAACAAAATCTGTTTCTCAGATTAAGAGGAAACCATTGACTTAAGCCCTGTATGTCTTCAGTACAGTAGCTGACTTCTTAAATACTAGCATTTTGTTACATTGGTGGTCATTTAGTGCTTCCTGCATGTACCACATCATTGATTACAAATCAGTTAACTGATTTAAAAAAGGAAAGTAGCATAAATCTAAATATATTTTAAATAACAGATAAAAATTTAAAAACAAGTATCAAACATTTACCTTCTTGGTCACACAGTATCTTTATTCCATTCCATGTCACGTAAAGTATAAAAAAGAAATACTTGTGGCAGTGGGGAGATATCCCAGTGAGGAAAGTGCTGGCTTTGCAAGTCATGAAGACTTGCGTTCAGAACCTAGTGTCCCTGCAAAACCCTGGCATGGTAGCATGCCCCTGTCAGACCAGCAGTGAGGAGCCATATGAGCAAATGTATGTGACACACACACATGCTGACATTATGCACAATGTCATGGAAATGATGGTGTGTAGCTTGCTGTGTTTCCAAGATGCCAAGATGTGTGGATATCCTAACTGTGTGGTCAAGAAGAGCTAAGATCCTTGGGTAAGAAAAGCTCCTCATGCTCCTCAGCAGCCCATTAGCATTTCGTCTTTACAGGAAGTATAGCAGGCTAGCAAAGCCAATGTGATCACAAGATGAAGACACTCACCATCCATACACCCTCTGGATCAATAGTGGCCACAGCAACACAAAGGCAAAAGTTTATGCAGAATTTAGGGGAGATTTCAAGTACTAGAGGGCAATTGTAGATTTGGAAGTTGTTCCGCAAAACATGCATGTCTCTTTGATATTTGAATTAGGTCCACGGCTAGGGTTTCAAATTTTGTTTTTGATCAATTTTGTCTTAGTGTTATTTGTAACCAAACATTTTAAAATATAAGGAAGAACTATTAAAATATAAAAAAGGGGTTTGCTTTCTGTTTTCCACAATTTTCCCAGATTTAAATTATATTCAGTATTCCAAATTTTATCATTTAGTCATTCTCTTCTTTAATGGCATCTATGTTGGTAGTGATGCTCACATCCTGTCATTTATAGCACTGCTCCAGAATTGACAGGATAATTAACAGTCCATCTCATGAAACCAGAGCAAAGAGGGTTAAGAAGAACCGAGATGCTGAGTCTGTCAACGTACCTCTTCCAGACTTACTGTTTCCTAAGAGCAAACACACAGAACTGTAAGCCACTGATATTTACATTGGCTGACATATTCTGAATAGCTTTGTGAATTTATTTGCAAAGCATTTTAAGGTCATAATTTTTAAAAAAATCTATCTCAATCATAAAAATACTTTATAAACTTACATTTAAAAGTAGAGTTTATTCAAGCGCTTGGGAAGATCCTCCTGTCACCTTAAATTAACAAACACAAGAGCACCTTACAAAGTGCATCCTACTCAAATGGACTACGAGGTGTTATATGCTGTGTAAATAATTTAAAAAATGTGAACATTGGGGAACAGTGGTTTTGAAATGAAGATCATGTGAAAATTTCAAAGCAAATCTTTATTTTTCATAAGATGCTGCCTTTATTAGCCAAAGACAACTAAATTCACAGTGACTTAGTCTGATTATAATAATTAAGGGACAGTTAATTAAAACACTTCTTGGGAGTTTTGCTGCTTCACCCTGACTGCATCCTTTGTGCTGCTGCATATTCTTCCGCTCCTGACCCCAGCCACAGAAGGAGCAGCCCTGGGTTCTGAATTTTAATGGAATCTGCACAGCTTCCTGTTGAAACCTGCTAACCGGTGAAGGCAGATTAACCAACCTGGCTTACCCATCCAATGATAAGCTCTATTTCTCAGTTTTCTTTTCCAAAATCATATCAACTTAAACCTTGAAGTGAGTGCCCTCATAAGCACTGGACATTCACCTGAACTCGCTTCCTGTGGCATCTGCTGTTGCAGTTGCACGCCCTTTCTGTTGCTGAACCTTTCTACATCCAAGGTGAACTCTGAGAAGTTCAGAGTTGCTGCGTTGTCTTCCCAGCTGCATGGATGTTTCTTCTTTTTCATAGGATCACTTATGATCTTTAGAATTATATTAAAAACCACTTTATAGATACACTCCTGACAGAGTTGATAGTGATGTGCCTCTCGTGCACACTTAATAGTCATAAGTAAGTGGGGAAAACCCTTTACGTGAAGGCAAAGTCCTCACATCCACTCCCATCAAGTGCAAACGAGCATCACCAAGTCTTTTTACGGCACAGCTATCCTTTGTGAGAGTCCTTTAAACAAGCAGGGTACGTTCTTTGTTTGAAATATCACTCTGTATCCTGTATTCAGTTACAGGGAGAGGAGATGGCCGAGTGAGATCAGAGCCACAAGGGACACTGGAAATGAAAGAAGAAAGGCAGAAAGGAGCAGTTTCCCAACATTGAAGACAGCAGTGTCCATTGCTCACAAAGACGTCCTTGACTTAAGGCAAAGAGAAAGGAGAAAGAGCAGGATGCCCTGGCCATTGCCCAGGGAGAAACAAAGACAGGAGAAGCCAATATGGGGTTACACGTGGGGTCATGTTCACCTCTCTTCCCGTGTGGCAGCTAAACAACAAGAGTCCTACACCACACCTCACTGAGTTCCCTCCGCACGGACAGGGGTGTGGAGAAGTGAGGGCGAGACTACCACTATATTTGTCTCTGTGGGTATTTTATATTCAAATTTGTTATTTCATCTTCTCTCTACATCTGCCCTTGGGTAAAGCTTTGCAGCCCAAGTGAAGAAATACCAGTGCTTCCTGGAAAACACTAATGAGAAGGAGCAGATACTTCTTCTGTTAACCTCTAGTAGTCAAACAATACATTATGATTCCAATAGTGTTACTCTGCAGTATAAATTTATGCATGATTGAAGTTAAATATAGATCAGTACACTCTGTTCACTTATGTTCATTTGAGTGAGAAACAGGAGACTGTTTCTTTCACCTGGATTGAGCTAGCAATCTCAAAATAATCATAGATGAAGTTTGCAAAACTCGCAGGGATGGACACTGCTCCATAGATAAAACTTCAAGATGACACAGAAACATTCCAAACATAACTTAGCAAATGACAGCGTTAACTCTTTTCATATAATATAAAAGGTTAGCCTTTTAATAACTTATTTATTACATCACTTCCTTGAAAAGTTCACGTAATGTACTTTGATTCTATTTGTTCCTCTTTCCGCAATTCCACAGATCTACATCATAATCTCTCCAAACCAATTGTGTCTTTTTTAAAATTTTAAACTCATGAATTTGTGTTGCCACATACTCTTTGGTTGGGGCGCCTTCCATGGGAGTTTGCTAGAACCTCTGGAGGCCACATCCTTAACAGAAACTGTCTCCCATCAGCCATCAGTTACCAATAACTCTTCCAGCTAGGTAAGGGACTTCATGTTCAACTCCCTTCTCCATGCTGTGGTCTGTCTGTCTTGAGCTCACACAGGCCTTGTGTATGCAGTCATAACCACTGTGGGTTCATACGTGCAAAGCCCAGATGTGTCTGGAAAATTCATGTAGTCATTCACAACTTTAAACCTCTTCTTTCTCAATGATCCCTGAGCCTTGAAATGATGTTTTCTATCAACCCAGAGTAGGTGAAAGTGTTCTCTGAATCAATTACTCTATAATTAATGAGTGAAGACTCGGCTATAACACCAGTAGCCAGAAATACCTACAAAGCAAAATGTCCGTGGGACAGTAACATAGAAAAAACTGAATTTCATGTGCATTTTATACATTTTAATCATTTGTTCAGAGAGAATTTCTCAAAACCTTTTGAGAAGAATTTTAAAATTAAAAAAATGCATATTTCTGTGAAAAATCTAGCAAACGGTCAATTTATTTTAATGGTCCAAGGCAAATCTTTCACTATCCCTTGGTTCTCCTCTATTCTTTGGCAGTCACATCCACCTGATTAACTGGAGTGAGTACTTACCTACTTGGGAAGACGCGGTTAGAGACAGGAAGCAGAGAGAGAGTAACAGAGGAAGCTAGTGTGCGGTCGCAGGGCATCTGTGGAGTAATTACAGCACAGTCCATGCTCTGAAGATGAGGCATAGAGCAACACTGGCATAAACGTGGTCTGCACCTGGACAGGGCCTAATATGTTATGGGGTAAGTGCTGTGTTTAAGACAGAGGAAACAGTGTTCAAGTTTCTCAAACTATTATGGTGTAGCAACTGAGGTGGGGTAATGCTGCTGTAATACACTGCCCAGAGCTAGTGAAGAAAGCTGCTCATTCTTCAGTAAACATTTACCATGTTCTTATGCTGATGTTTCAGGTAACATGGCTGTGACTGAACACAGAGAAGTCCAGGCACATAAAACTTACACACACTTTGAAGGAAGAGCAAGAGGCAATTAAAACTGTGTGATAGAAGACATTTGGAGAATAGTCAAATGTATTGCAACAGATGAGGGGTGTCAGCAGAGGGCAGACAGCTGTTCTGGAAGATAAGTTACCAGTTTTCACTAGTCCAGATGCCCAGGGGAGACATAAGTAATGTTTCTTAACAAAAGTCTTACAAAAAGAAAATTGTTACAAAGTACTGATTAATGTTATGTACTTTGGTGTGTGATCCCTAGTATAAATTGTTTAAATTCTCATCATCATAATGTGTAATGATCTTTATGGTTGCTGTGATTTAGAATGGCTGGCAAAGCCATGGGAAAGGTAAAGTTTGAAGGGTAACAGGAAGAAACAATGGAGAAACCACACAAACAACAAAGCCACTGAGAAGAGCAGGACAGGAAGAGGACATGGGAACAAAAGCCTTGAGCCAGATGGTTGGGTTTCAATACATCAAGGAGATGAAGTGTAGATCATTGGGTTGATAGACAGATGATCTAAAGAGATAGCACCAATTCTAACCAGGTATATTCTTAGATCCCCCATAAATAACTTGAGAAGGAAGATTCTTGGTAAATAGAAGCAGGAAGTGGGTATTTACTGGGGAGAATGGACATCTAGGAGAATTTAATTGAGAAACTGAAAAGATCTAATATTCGAATATTCTTGCATTTTATACACAGGACTGCCCACTGAGGCAGTCAGATGTGGAAACAAAGAAATCAGTAGGAATTCCTGTTTGGGAGGAAAACCAGAATTTTTTATTTTTAGTTTTGTTTTTCAAGGCAGAGTTTCTCTGTTGTAACTCTGGCTGTCCTGGAACTCACTCTGTACACCAGGCTGGCCTCGAACTCACAGAGATCTGCCTGCCTCTGCCTCCCTAGTGTTGGGATTAAAGGCATGCACCACAACCACCTGGCAAAAACAGAAATTTAAACAAAAATCCTATCCAGGAGTCTGTACTGGCAATGGAAATATTAAGGGTGATTAAAAACAACAAAGCACATAGAGGCCTCGTACTCTACACAGAAATCTAACCCAGAAATGCAGCAAGAATACAAAACCAAGGTGGAATCTCGGAATTCCAATCTCCTTGGAAGTATGCAGTGTCATGGATGCAGTGGTGATGGATGACGAGGACAGAGACCTGGAGGAAATCCCGGACAAAGAACCCAGAAGAATGCACCAGATGAGGAACCAAATCGAGCTCAAACGGAATAGATACAAACAAACATCTGAATGAAAGGAAGAGACACGAAGCCAACAGGATATTTGAGAGGAACAAAAGAAATTATTTGAAAGTTGAAAAATCTCAGTGTAACAAATAGAGAAGCACCCTCATTGAAAAGTGTCACCCATACAACTAATCAAGTAGAATTTAGAAAGTCATGGGCTGAAAACAGACTACCTGAATTACTATTATTTTAAAGCTATCTTACCTAATTTTTAAAATAAACTTCATCCTAAATATCTTGCAAATAAACATACCACACACTCAAATTCACCAGATCCAAAGTTTAAACTTCTCCATGAACTTCTACACAGTTAGAATACCTGTTCTGAGCTGTGGATTTCAGTTTCACTATAAAATATATTTTCATCCACATATTCACCCAACAAAATTCACCAGAGTTAGAACTAGATAAGGAATTAGTTTTATGTACTCCTTCATAATGTGATTATATCACCCGCATTTCGTCCTTCCAGGTATTCAGCCTTTCTTGTTCTCTTTTTGTATGTTCTACTGTCCTCACATGTGTATTTGTTTACAGATGTCCATATATAATTGGTTAGTTTCTGGACATGAGGGGAGGCATTTTTTCTCTCTGAATTTATATGACTTTACTTAATATTGCACTTATATTACACGCAATATTACATTAATATTCTATGTTCAGCCCTCACCTGCAAAATACATATATATATATATATATATATATATATATATATGTATATATTCTCTAATCATTTATTTGCTGATAGATAACTTGTTGATTCTGACTCTTTGCTATGATGAACAAAGAAGCAACAGCATGGAGGTATGAATATCTCTGTGGTAGGACATGGAGCCCTCTGGGTACATGCCCACAAGTGCAACAGCTTGGTAAAATCTTAGTTCTATCTTGTTAATTTTTTGAGAAATATCCAAATTGATTTCTAACAACAATAAATACAAAATAATACTATGTCCAGAATATGCAAGATCTATGAGGAACGATTTATGAAATAAATTTATGAATATGGGCAGAGAGGTCGACCTATGTTTGATATATGCTGAGAGCCCAATACCCTGGCAACGTGGTTGAAGTCTGTTGACAAGGTTCCAGACTCCCTGACTGGGAATTTCGGCTTACCAGACCTTTCTCCCCTTTGCGGTAATGTTGACAAAAGCCCTTCCTTATGTCTGCATGGCCTAGTAATACCTTAGCTGGCTGGTGTTAGCTGAGAAGGAGAAGCAGCCATTTCTTACTCAAAAGTAATTGTCATTGTCAAATATCATGCAGGCTTCTAAGTCCTGGCATGCATAAAGCTACCTATCCATATCGATAGTAACAGATAGAAGCAAAAGGAGCCTAGAGAGAGAAAAACATAATATGCACCTAACAGCTAAAAACTGTAAAATAAAAACCCTCTTTGCCTACATGGCACTCTGCTCTGTTTGAGGCAGACGGAGATGTTATTCAGCTAACAGTATTAAGTCAAAACAAGATAACCTTTCTTAGCAAAACAAGATAACCTCAAAGTTTGTATGTCTGCAGGAGGAAGGACACCCGGCTCCTCCCTCCTGGGCCTGACTACATCTACATATGAAACGAGTTCCTCTGAAGGCCTGAGCAACATCTGCATACCAAAAAACTGTATTTGGCTTTTTAAACCTCTGGCCAGAGCAATTCTTGCTCTTTCTGGTGTGGCCCCTTTCCCTGGTAATGTGTATTGTAAGTCTCTCCCTCCTTCTCTTCTTGGTGTGACTTTTCCACTGACAAGGCTCATTGTCAGTCTTTCTCTCTTGCCCCTCTCTTTTCTTAATATGTACACTGTTAATTCCCCTATTAAAAGCGCCCCTGCGTTTTACTTCTAAAGTGTGCTCCACGTGTCATTTTAAAGCGTGATTGTGCGTGTCATTTCCTCGGGTCCCATAAAAGAACAAACTACCCTGTTCGTTTGTCATTCCTCATTTTTCTTACACGCGTACTCCCTCCTGCGTAGAGTTTCCGTGAACCCATTTGTGGGAAAGGCTGGTTTCCTCCACAGATATACAATAAAGTGTATACACATATATAATATATATTATATATATACATATGCAATATTTGTACTTACAGAAATTATATATACAAATTATATAAAATACTTGCATATTTGATATACAAATAAAGAATTTGACAAACAATAAAGATTTCAGCATCGTAATATTTTGGATTCTGCACTGTTTGACAAGCTGGGCCCAGTTATTAAATTTGGTTTATATATGCTTTCTTTAGAATTTTTTCATTACCTGCTATTACCAATAATAACTACTAATGACCCCAAACATCATAATTTTCATTACAAAAATTGGCATAGCAATATAATAATTAGACATACTCATATGTAGAAACTCACCAAATATACTTTCTTTTGTGATAAACTCAGTAGCACAGGTGAAGAAATCATGTCCAATGTACCCACTATTCTCCAGTAAGCTCATTCTCTCCATGTCTACAGTTATTTAAAATCATGACAAGTGATGTCTCTCACTTAATACACAGTTTTATATGTTTTAATAGCTTCTGAAACACTTTCAATTTTCTCCAGTATTCTTTTTAAATCCACTTTCGTGTTACCATGCAAAACGCACGAAACACAATTTCTGTCAGAATCTCGTGACCCATATATAAGTTACTCTCTATTCAGGATCTTACAGAGAGCGCAATGATAAAATTAGTTAGGAGGTCATAGGTAGAAACCTTGAGGCAAGAGCGAGCGTGAGAGTTGCAAGCGGAGAGATTCAAGACTGCAGAGGTGCAGCAAGTAGGTCCACTGGGCTCCAGCGACTGCCCGCCACCCCCACTGAAGATGCCCACAGCCCCTCACTTGGCGGAGCAGGGGACACCACATTTGGTGCCTGGTCCAGCCGGGGGAACTGTGAAATTTTGGAGCTGCTGGAAAGATGCAATGGCAGCAGTGACGGATCTGCAGGGCGGAGTACAACAGTGCTTTTGGCCCACAGCTTGGAAGAGGGAAGAGGGGAGCAGAGTCTGGTGGAACAGCCCCTCCGCAGACCAGGCCCCTGGTGCCCCAAAGCTGCCTGCAAGGTGGGAGCTCCCACTCGGCCCTTGGGTTTGGCTGGTAGGTTCAGCCTGTCAGCCCACAGGTCCCATCCTCTAGGAATGAATTGTAGGAGAGCCAGGAATGGAGAAGGGAGGCAGAAGCCACGCAGAGAGGTGTAGGACTGTTGCTGCTGGGCTCCATAGCTGCCCCACAGGCCAGCGCCCCGACTCAAC
Organism: Cricetomys ansorgei; assembly: GCA_026225945.1. Classification (NCBI taxonomy): domain Eukaryota; kingdom Metazoa; phylum Chordata; class Mammalia; order Rodentia; family Nesomyidae; genus Cricetomys; species Cricetomys ansorgei. The sequence goes on along the minus strand of JAMJFZ010003867.1, from coordinate 180,752 downwards.
ACAGGGTGCTGCCTGAGACAAGGAGGAAGAAGGCTGTGAGGAGTCTGGCTTAGAGGGTCAGAGCCGTGGACAGAACTCACCATGGCGTTGGGGTTGGGTGGTAGCACAGCCCGACAGGCCTCTGGCTGCTGCCTGTCACCCCCCACATATTCTCAGGCTCGGACCTGGAGAACTGCACTGGTGCCTGGTCAGGCAGGAGGAACCTTGTGAGTTAAAAGTGGTTGGAAAGAAGCAGGTCTGTGCTGGTCAGCTGCTGTTCGTAGAAAGGAAGGGTGGAGGAGTGAGCCTGTGGACTCGGTCTGCACAGAGAGCACTGAGCTGGAGACACAGCCATGAACAGGAGAGAGGACTAGGGAGCGACCCTGAGAGAGAAGGGTGCTCGGGATGCCACGAGGCTAAGGACACAACCTAGCAGCCCTATTGCAACTCTCCAGGCTGGAGCTGCCGCTTGGAGAATGGAGCCCACACTGCAAAGAAAGGCAGACCTGGGGACCCGGCAAAGAAGGGAACAGTGCCAAGCACAGCTAGGAGACACATGGCTGGAGGCAGGGACAGGCATGTGTGCATACCCAGGGCAGATAAAGGATGTCCTCAGACTGCCGGCAGACCATCCTGGCCTCTTCATTGCCTGCCAGGATGGTTCTGCTGCTACAGTGGCCACAGCCACTCCTCCTATGGCTCTCCTGATGGGTGGGGGAAGCATGCCCTTCCTCGCCACCACCAGGAGCCGCGGAGAACTGCAGGCTCAGAGGCCTGGCAATGAAGGCAGAGCCGGATGTAGCAGTATGCAGCTGGATCAGGTCCTGCCCCCAAACTAACTGCCAAGCCACAGGATCGCCCTGCTCCTGAGAAACAACAGGAGAGCCCAGCTGAAGTGTCTCCTCTCCTGGACCGAGTATCCACACAAGTGGCATATCCTCTGGTGACCAACAAATCTTTCTGACCACTCCTGCGGATGTGACCAATGCATATTGCTCTCCCTGATAGGGTAGGGGAGAGCATGGACTGGGACACTACCCAAGGGCTGCGAGCACAGAAGCCATGGCAGCAGGATAGATGATGATACGCGTGATAAGGGCGGTCTGCAACAATCAGAGCTGGAGCAAGTCCCGACCCTGATCGCTCTGTCAAACCTCAAGATCACCCTGATCCTGAGCAACAGCAAGGTGTCCCAGCTGAAGAATATTCCACCCTAGAGGTTGAGTCTCCTCCTTTTGAGAGAGGACTTAGAAACCTCAAAATGCTCTTGTAGACCAGGGCAATTAGAGATCTGTCTGCATTGCTGACATTGTCAGAGTTCACCGGTGCTTGAGCCAGGTTCCAAGGGCATTCTTTCTGGTGGCTGTTAGGTATCTTCATGAACTTTGGGTGCCTGTCTAGAATCCAGGTGCCTGCATGAAGTCCGGGTGCCTACATGACATCTGGGTGCCTGTGAGATGCCCAGGTGCCTGTGGGAAGACCATTTTCAAGACCATGTTCAAGAGGAGTAGAATGATAGCAAAGAAACTATATCAGGCAGATGAGGGTGTGGCTCATCCATTTCTCATCCTTAGGCTCTGCATCGCTTTCCCTCTGGAGGCTGAGCTGCAAAGCCATGCAAGCAATGCCTTCCTGTCCCCTCTGGGCTGGGAAAGGGCACACTAAAGAGGCCCTGTGGCTGAGTGGTTAGCTATGCCAGTTTCGGACCTGCGAAGAGCCTGGAATCATTCTGTACCTTCTCACTTCCGGTCTAATCCGTCCATCTCTATTCTGCATCTGTGTTTACTACGTGGTATCGCCAAGCACATTGCCATGAAATTAAGTTTTCGAAAGACTTCAGGACTGATTCAAGACCAGTGCTTCATGTCTTGTTAGTGCCATACTGCTGAACTTACTTAATAAAAAGTCTGTTTTCTCATAAATATTGGTGTCTTACTCACACGTGCCTCTATTGAATATAACCAGTTCTTTAAATACTATTTTTCTCCAATCCCCTGTTCCATTCTGAGATTAAAGAAAAAGGGAATATTTGAAGTCCAAAATACAATGTTCAAAAATCATATGAACTCACCCCCTAAGTATAAAAACATAACACCACCATCTTAATAATACAGTAAAGTATAATATCTAAAGTCTCCTCAGGGGCAGCTTGGCAGACAATAATGTTGTATTCCCTCCATTGTATCACACTGGTCTCAGTAGATAACCATTTCCTAGCTATTTAATAACACCAAGAAACTGGCAATTTGGTGTAAAACATATCAGCAGGGATGCTTGATGTCATATATAGCTAAGAGAGAGGTCCTTTCAGTGAGTCTCTGGCCTTCTTATCTGAGGAATAAGAATGTCTCATTGTGAACCTCAGTCATGCTGAGGTTCACTGTTTACTGAAAGAAGTTTAATTGTGAACCTAAAGTCTGTTGATAAATTAAATTAGTAAGTAAATGGGTTTCTACACAATAGGTGTCTTTTATTCCTCTCGTTTTCATAGAATTACAACTGAAATGACTGATAGGTGCTGCCTGAGGAAATGCTGGCCCAAGGTGCCTAGAAAACAGGTTAAATGGATGTTAACGGCAACTGTCCTGGTTTGCCCTCCGTGGCTTTGAGAAAACACTGACCAATGGCAACTTGTGGAGAAAACAGATTTCTAAGTTTACAGTTCTAGGTCCTAGTCCATCACTGAGGGAAGCTGGAAGCTGTCTCAAGCCTGAAGCTGAAGGCTGAACTGAAGCAGAGGCTACAGAGGATCCGTGAAAAAAAAGTGACCATTTCTTCATCACTGATGTCCTCTTAAGGAAACTGAGAAATACGCCAGCATGTTATAAGCCAGGAGTGTGATGGTGGGGCCAGGAAAGCTTCCATAGTATGCAAAAGCAGAAGCACTCCTTATGGCTGGATTTTGTATTTGTTCATTTTTGATTTTGTTATTTTGCTTGCTTTCACTTTTTTTATTTTTGGTTTGTTTTTTGTTTGTTTGTTTTGGAGACAATGCTTAGCTCGGCATCTTGCCATCCATCTTGAAATCTTTCTCAGCCTCTGTCGTGATGTGATTGCAGGATGGTTTCATTCTTTTATAGTGCAATGAACCATTTCTGGAGGACTCTAAATCTAGCAAAAGGCAGCAGTGTGTTTGTTCACACACATCAACTGTTTGTATCTTAAATTGTTTTTCTGATGCAGTGATAAAGTTCCACTCAGAACAACGTGGGGATGAAAGGGTTGGTTTGACGTACATTTCTCCATCACAGTCCATCACTGGAGGAGTACGGAGGGGTTGCAAAGCAGGAACCTGGAGGCCAAAACTGAAGCAGGGGCCATGGAGGAGCACTGCGTCTGCTCGACCTGGCTTCCTCTGCTGCTGTCCTTGGACAACACAGGACGAACTGCTAAGGGCTGGCACCGCTCTCAGGATGCCAGGTCCTCACACATCAGTCACTAATCAGGACAGAGCTCCAGAGACATGTCCACAGGCCAGTGAAGGAGGCCATGCTTCACTTCGGGTTTTCTCTTCCCAGGTGACTCTGGCTTGTGTCAGATTGAAGAGCACAGAACCCACAGCAGTTGCTTTAAGAGCTCTTTGGACATTTTATTTGTGAGAGACTCAAAGACAGTCTTTTCTGTTTGTGGAAAAGTTTAATTAGTAGAAATTATCTTTTTTGCTATCGGAAAACTGACGTCAATTTTTTAGGGAAATCCATCCTATTCCTAACTTCTACCACGAAAATTAAAGACAAAATAATATCAGATAGAAAAAGTCCGAGAGGATTTCTTCAGGGATTTCCTCAAGTTCTTTCTTATTATAATACTGGCACTCGTAATGGATGTGTTGACTCTCCTATGTAGAATGCTGTTGCTTCATTCCTGCTGACTTCTAAACAAAGCACCCCAGCCGAAAGGATACAAACAGGCTGACCTGGCTACTTGTTTCCAATATATTATTAAGCTGCAAAATATTTCCTTTGAGGAAAAATGCCCTACTATTTCCTTTCACTATATATATATAAATATAATATATATATATATATATATATATATATATATATTACTATTTCCTTTCACTCTCTTTCTCTCTCTCTCTATATATATATATCGCTATTTCATTCATATATATATATATATATATATATATATATATATATATATATATCAATTTGGCCATGGGAGAGAGGAAATAAAACCCGACAAAGCTGGGTTCAGCTAATGAGAGGTGAGGGAGCTGAGAGCTTTCCCAGGAATGAGGGTTTTCATTACCGCTTTTGGGAGGCACGAAGCACGGGTGGAGAGGGATTAAATGGCAGGGGAAAGTGAGGGCATGATTAGATTTCGCCTTTGAAGAGATATATTAGAAAATACGCTGTCAGAATCTGACAGTTACCTTCAGCTTTCTCTTTTTCAGCAATATTGTTCTACCAAATACGACTGTTTGGGGAAGCATTTTTCACTTCGTGCTTTTCAATTTGAGCAAAATAATGGAGTGAGTTGTTGGCATTATTTGTTAATAAAAATGAGACAGGAATGTGGTATTTTTCTTAGAATGCTCATTCTCATATTTTGCTACTGTGATGTCACTTTCTCCCTGTCTGCATTCAATGCTTTATGTTTCTTCAGGCAGTAAAGAAAGGCACACACTTCAAACTGACTATAGCAAATACTAGCAAATACATCTCTGAGCAACACTGTACTTTGAACACGACACATGGGCACAGATCTACAAGGCTAATTGTCAACACTTGATGAAGTATTTATATGTTACCTGTTGCCAAGGACTTGAAAGGGAAGCCCTGACTAGCTGAGTTCTTCTACATGTATTAAAATGTCTCATTAAAAATATAAAAATTACCATATAAAAGCGAGCTTAAGAAAGACAGATAAATGGAAAGCATTTTCAAAATTGTTTTATATGAATTTTGGTCTCCTTTTTGTGCCAACAAGGTTTTAGTAAAAATATAGCATCTGTGTTTCTCATAATAACAGCTATTCTTATTTCATATATTTCCTTAATGGTGGCTATAACTCTGAAAATGGCTACAGGGGTCAACAACCCGTAGGAGGACCTACCTTAGTTACTCTGCTAAATGGACAGAATATTAAACCCTCTCCCAATGACTTTTCAATATGTGCATAGATCAGTGCCTCTCAACATTCATTACACAAGTTTCATCTTGCTGTAGATGGCAATTAACACAGAGACTCACAAGTGGTCGCCATAAAGAGAGTAGGAGACGGGAATCTCCACCTTAAATGGGACATTCATATCACGTCTCCTCAACTCAGTGCTCAGGGATCTCAGTAGAAGACAGGGTGGAAAGATTGTAAGAGTCCGAGGCAGTGGGTGACTACAAGTAAACAGTGCCTCTGGACACAGCGAGGCAGCTGCATATAGGAACACACAGCAGACATGACACCAAGAACAAGGTCTATGCAAGCTCAAGGCAGACAAAGTCCTAACCTAGGGGGTGGGAGGAGTCCCTCCAGCCGAGGAGCTACTGGCAACTGACAGCTTCTGGGAGAGGAGAGTAGGGTTTTGTTTCTTCTTTTAATGACGTGACCCCTGGTAGATCAACCAAGCCCCAGTGGATGACCTGAGATCCAAGAGGGTATGCATAGCACAAATCGGACTTGATCTTTTTTGTTTTGTTTTGGCTTGTTTTGTTTTTGTTTTTTGAGGACATAAAATGTAGAGTTCAGGGAAGAGAAGTGGACCTGGGAAGTGTTGGGAAGAGGGGCAAATACAACCAAAATACTTTGCATGAAATCATTAAAAAACTAAATATTTTAAGTGAAAATAAAGAGAAATATGTTTTAGCAAATTTTCACTATAATACATAATTTAATAAGAACAATAGCATTTAACTGAATATAATGTAACTTCATTTAAACATTTTAAGAAACTATGTGATTGAAACACACCAAACACTGCTTCTCAGGATGGCTATTTTGAAATGTGAGATTTACACATTTTTGTTTCTTTTGTTTATTCTTCTAGGTGCATCTTCATAAACAATCAAAGAGCTCTGAATCTAAGATTAAAATTTTGAGTTTAAATTTAATGAATACATGACTATTTTAAGTATAATACAGAATTTTGTTTCTAACCAAGATGGGTTAAAATGTCCAGGTTTACCTACCTACTAAGAGTATACGAGGTAAAGTATATAACACGCTTATTTTTAAAATGCTGGAAAAAGAAAAAAAGTCAATTAACAGTATCGGAGAGATGGCAAATTTTATACACATGTTTCATATAAATATGAAAATATCTTTTAAAATTTGAATATATGTATTTTATGGTCTTCAGGATACCTAAAAAGCATGAGGTAGAGTGTCCAAGAGGGCCAGCCAACTACAGATCATTGACTAGCTTTAGACTGAATACTGATCCCAATCTTCTGAACGTATCATAAAAGCAAATTGAAAAAGGTTCAACTGTATCCAAGTTACTAAACTGAAATCTAGACAAGAGCTCAAAACCAATTACAGAAATATGAAATTACCTCACACCCTAAAGGGAGAGTGAACAACTATAAAGCCTACGGAAAGCAGGAGAAAATCAACCCAGGACAAACACAGGTGCTCGACTGAGCAAACACCAGAGGATTGTCATTGTCATCCACCTGCTTAAAATGTTAAAGACAAACAAAGGAAACACCTTAAATATCATAGTAATTAAAAGAAAAGTCACAAAGGAGCATAAAATGGATGAGTAGATGAATTTAAACAGGAAATAAATGAAAACTCTAACAGCTGTCTTTGAGCTGATTTAATTAATAAACATGGAGCCTACCTGATGGCGAATCAGAAGGAGTAAGTACAGATTGAACACGCATTCAAATCAAAATAGCATAGCTCAGAATATTCATGACGATATAAAACTTAAACTGTGTGTAAGATGATAATGTTATACTTAAATCATTGATGCTCACTCAGGAAGAATAGACTGAATATCTGGGTATCTACTAACTATGTAGATGAGAACCTTCTAGTTAAGAAATTGTCAACATACACATGTTCACTGGTGGGTTGTACCAAGTGAGTAGGAAACATATAAGCTCAAACCTACATGAAATATTTACAAATCAATGAGAAACTTTCATTTGTTTTATGACTGTGAGATTATACTGACATCAAAAGACAAAAGTATACCAAATAAAAGTAAAGCAGCAAAAAATGTTTGAAACTTGATGAGCTGTGAAAATATCTAATATCTTTTTGCTTTTTAATTTTTTAAAAATTTGTTGTATAAGGATTTTTTTTTAATAAAACTACTCTTAACTGGCTCTCATAGGCAACATCCTATACAATAGACTCCAGAGTTGGTTTCTGTCTAGACATGAGTAACTCCCATCACCCCACCTAGCCTGTGATACAGTGACCCTGACTGCTTCAGCAAAAAGTGGTAACAGAGAGTGTTGACAGGTACTACTCCTGTGCTACAGCTCTGTCCAATCAGGAGCATCTTGATGGCTCTGTATACTCTTTCCAAAAGTATAGAATCAAACTCCTCCTACAAAGTTCATAATTTTACCTGGGGATGGAGAAAGCTGTTTCCTCCACATGACAGCTCTCATACTGCCATGATTTCATGGTGGTATTCGTGAGTGGGTGGTAACAGCTACAGAAAGACAAGTGAACTACCAGTAATGTCTACTTGCGAAGAGAACAACCTCATCTATACACTTGAGTTTCCTAAAGATAAAGAGTACTGTTAGCTACAAATACTTTTTTCTTAATTTGTATATTTTGATCGATAATATTTGGGTGAAAGAAGCAAGTAAAGGCCACAGTCCCAAGTACAAAGATTTCAGGGCTGTGAATTTAAGATTACCTGTGAAGTCTATGAAATGAATTGGGAATACTGCAGCCGTCAATCGAGGCTCCCCGAGGTCTGCAGTGAACTCACGTGCATTTGCATGAATAATGCTTTAAGACTTTTGTTGGTGACTGGAACACACAGTAGTGCTTCCTTTGCTTAGATTTCAGAGTGTGTGATAGGATGGATGGAAGCACATGGAAGGGTTCTCCCCAGTACACTGGCATTCAGGAGGCAGTTCTAGGGCACCCCACCAGCTACAGGCCCAGTCATCTCCACTTTCCTGTCTCTAACACATGCTACTCTAGAGCCTCCCAAACCTGAGTTAGTAATCATCTCGTTGTTCCTAGAATAGGTTCTCAAAGAACATTAAAAACTTAAAAGGGCATTAAAAACTTAGCCCTTCCGAGTTTCTAAATTGCTGCCAACTGGAGATGGGGGTCTTAGGAAGATGATTTTGTCCTGAGAGCAGAATTATAATGAGAGGATTAGGGCTGTATAGGAAAGCAGAAGAAACTGAACTCAGCCCATGGGACCCCTCTGTCTATACTTTCCATGTTCTCATGCTAGAGAACTAGTAGTCCCACATCTACTTGGCCTCTTGATCTTGAACTTCTTGGTTCCTAAAAAGGTAACAAATAACTCTATTTCAATGGCCCAGTCTTAAAGACTACAGGGCAGCAACAGCCTGGATGGCTACTGTTGCCTGTTAACAGCTCCTAGTATGACTCCCACAGTCTCTCAGTTTCTCCTTTGAGTACCCAAGACAGATAAGTTAGTCATATCAGTAATCGGTGTCCATTTGAAACACTATTAGAAAATGGTAAGATAATGGTATTGTTCTGGGCTAGGTTAGGAATAGCTCTCATTTCTAGGATGTGAATTCTTACCGTATGCTATAGCCTAGGGTCTTTTCATGACACAAAGTGTGCCAGACTCTGGTGACAACCCTGTTCTGCCCATGGTGATCAGGGGAAGGAGGTAAATGTTGTACCAGACATGTAACAGTACCTTGAAGGTGAAAGCATTAGTTATGTCCCCAAGAAATCTTGTGAAAAGAGTAAATGTGGTCTCTTAAATAGGCAGATAGTTTGCGTGAGAAACTCTCAGGTGGTACTAACCTTTGCTATTACTCAGCTAGGAGAAAATGGCTCCAAACCAGACTAACATCTGACAACGAGGTTTAGTACTGACATGTTAGAATGCCTGAGGGCAGGACACAGGCTCCAAGGCCAGAGCAAGGCTGCCAAGGACAGAGGATAACTGCTCTTCTCACAGAAACAAGACCATCTGAATTTTTGATATGGTCACAAATTTGCTTCAGCAGGAACATGAAGAGACAGTAATATAAATTCACAATAATTTATTCAATATCCATAACATGGCTGTCATTCTTTAAAAATTAAAACAGTGAAGCAGTGTTGCCAAAATATACCTCCTCGTGCAAATTAATGATGCTGGTTCAATGCGTTTCCTAAAGTACTCACAGATTCGTTAGTCAGTTGGACATGAAACAAACAAATAATAAAAGCATTGCTGACATTACTGCTAGGACTTTAACTGCTCCACTGTAATTGAACGATAGCAACATGTGAACACATCCCAACTAATACATTTTAGAGTTCTGTGATAAACCTACAAGCAGAGGTTATGTCAAAACTTTTTTTAAGAGATGGCTTCACCCAAGGAAGGGTTAGCGTGCTCCTCAACTCTCATCAAACATTTTCTTGCATTAGCTGACGATTAATACAGAGACCTTCAACTGGTCAGTGCAGGGAATAATAAACTATGGATTGTTCAGTCCTAAACGGGACATCCAAAACAAACCCCACTACCGAGGCTCCAAGATCTTCATGGAAGACTGGGAGGAAAGGTTTTAAGAGTCAATTACCCATATGAACTCACAGCAGTCGTGAGAGAGCAGCACAAGATCCAGCTCACACCAGACAAAATCCTGGCATGGGGCAGGGCATGGAGAAATGGGCACTAAATCTCTCCAGTAGCTGAGAAGATATTGACATCTGATAGCTGCTGAGAAAGGAAAAGTCAGTTTTCTTTAATGATGTGACCCCCCGGTAGGCTGACCAGGCAGGCCCCACCCCCAAGAGCAGTTGGGTAACACAAAGTAAACCGAATGGAGGGAAAAAGAAACTTCAAAGTTAGGTGAGGAGGAAGGTAACACTGGAGGGAGACAGAATTGGGGGAATGAGGGAAGGGTTAAGAATGATCACATACATTCTATGGCATTCTCAAAGAGCACAAAATGTATTTTAGATTTACCATATATATATATATATATATATATATATATATATATATATATATCTATGTTTCCCGCATGTATATATGTAGGCCATGTGGCTACCTGGTGGAGGGCTTCAGATCTCTTAGAACTGGAATTGTGGATGATTTTGAGCTGCCATGTGAGTGCTAGGAACCAAACCCAGTGTTCTTAACTGCTAAGTCATCTCTCTAACTCTGTACTAAAAATATTTTTTAAAAGAAGTGGCTTTGGTTGTAAGGTGACTCTAATTAATCATTAATGTTTATGAGAAATGTATAGACTCTATTACATTGTGCCTTCAATAACCAGCAGCTACTGTTGGTAATTTATTTTCTAGCTCCATTATTATTGTATCTTTTAGCCATTTGTTTTTTTTTTTTAAAAAAAATTCTGGACAGTTCCAAAGTCAGTAGTGAAGTCATGTGGATGTAGCTAGGCCTGTGTGCATCCTTTCTACGCAGGGGTATAGACATCGTAGGAGCTGCTGTTAGATGAGTACAAGACAGGGAAGTGGTTCCACAGAAGGCAGCATTCACAGTAAGTCTGAGGCTGGAGACAAATGCAAACATTTCAAATGTAGAAAATATCCCGAGTCTATCCTCTCTTTCCCTGGCTTGGTGCCAGGACTGGGACTGGGAACAACACAAGGAAGCATACCTAACACGGGGAAACGTTACTAAGCATTTGGTGGTTTGAGAGGACGGAAGATGCGTGCAGTGTCTCATGATTGAACAAAGCATATGCCCACAGCAACTGCTTAAGTGCTCTGGGCAAGACGACTTCACTATGTGAAAGGCGCACCTGGATTCACGCGTGATTTCAGACACATCACGTTTTAAGGACTTGGATTTAAATATGCATAGAACTGGAGAATTTTGTACTTCTCAGAACACAAATGAAAATATTTACAGCTCAAAGCACGACTGTACTCTAATTATAGGAATTAAGCCACCACTAATAAGAATCCTATTTCCCTGTCTTCTCACTTGAAAATGAGCTGTGGGCTCCTTCCTGGGCTTCCTGAGAGGGGCCCAGCGGGAGAGGCATCATGTCCACCAGATGCCTGGGCAAGAAGGGAGCGAGAGCAGTGCATGTTGGCTCTAAGACAATACAAAATCTCGATGACCCTCACTTGTCACAAATACACAGGAAAGAAGACCCTACCCCGCTGAGTTTCGGTCAAAGGTGCTGTCATCACAAGCCCTTAAGACTGGAGTTGATTAGTGCTGGCTTCTTTTCTTTTCCCTCTTCAAACCATACAAGCCAGTTCCCCTTGGCGAGAGTTTTCTGTGAAATGAACAAATCGGTCTACTGTGTGTGGAGAAGAAAAGTAGAGTGGACATAAGTGGTCGGCGATCTTTGTTTGTATCCTCATTGCTTCTCAGTCTAACCTGCGAGCTTCTCTCTGTTGTTTCAGGGGCTTCCTCTCCTCGGGCTTCTGTGGCCACTGTTCATATCAGGTGCCAGTAACCAGCTGCTCTGACTCCAAATGTGGACAGAAGATGAACAGTGAGTGGCTCTGAAGGACTCTCCCAGGCCTTCAGTCCCCAATCAGGAAGGCTGAGGTATCAAGCACCTGGGTCTGAGGAGCTACGGGGTTCTTGGCCGCTCCTGTGTTAAGGCAGACATTGTTGGTCCACCCAGGCAGGTTGTGTGCCCTAACACAATGACTCTCCTCTTCATGTCTAAATTTATTGGATGTGTTATGCTTGTCTACAGAAGCCATACTAATACAGGTGCTAACTACCCTGTGAACAGACTAAGAAATTCTCCTACCACAGCTATGCTGAAAGAGAACTTGGAGAAGGAAAATGGTCTTTATGCTCAGAACATGTTCCAAGGAGATTTTCTTTGTATCAGTGCACCAGCCTATACTTTGAACTGTTAGGAGATCTAGAAAACATGATGTAAATTAGAAAAACTTTACCAAACTATCGTAAATCACTATATGTTGTCCTTGCTATCACAGATCCAGTAATCATCACAGTTGAGATTATTCAGCCAAAATATCTGCAGATTTTTATTGCATCTAATCAAAAGATAAAGCTCTAGGGAAATGGCCATAAATATTATTTACCGTCATTAAATCATGATCACCAGTATTGGACACTCATTGTGTAATTTCAAAGCGTGAGAACTCTATGTATTTGCATGTTACTTGCTAGGGAGGTTGACAGAAAGACATATAATCATGAAAATGGAGCTAATGTGACATGCAAATCACTGAACATTTCAAAGGCAAAAAAAAATTTTAACATCAGTAAATTTATTTTGTACCTGCTTTGTGAAGGCTAAACAGGAAACAGGTCGGCAGGGAGGAGGGCAGAGTAGAAACTGAGGAAGGGAAGGAGGGAGGGAAGGAGAGAAGGATAGAGGGAGAAAGAGAGAAAGCAAGAAAAGATGGGAAGAAAAGAGGGAGAGAGAAGGGAGGCACGGTTGGGAGGATGGAGGGAGAGAGGTTTTCCGTTCCAACTTGACTTCCTACTTGTGGAGTGAACTTGGGCAAAGGTGTTTAGGTCCTTTGAAACTGTTTACTTGTCTGCTATTTGAATACAAGTAATACTTTTATAAATATCAGATGCTACACTATTTATGCCTAAAAACTCATTTTTGAATGCGATCATTTAATGTATTAAATCATGGCCGACTGTGGCCAATTTATTCAAGCCAAGTTTGCCATCTGTGTTGCTCTTCACGCAGTTCTAAACAAGGGCCGCTGTGCCCGTAGAGGAAGCTCATTAAAGGCACGGCATTAATGAGATGCTGTACACAGAGCGGAGTCTTTAATAACATTTTTAGCCTTCTCATCCCACCTTAGAGAATCCCTTTTTAATTTTCCCTCAGTCACCGTGGAAATCACAAATCTTTAAGATGCTCTGCCTGGGGGCTTCATCCCAGTGACATCTCCCTGGCAATGGTGATGGATTCTGTTCATCGGTGTTAGATCAGTGTCTCTGCTTTGTTGACCAGGAAGCCAGAAAACACATAGCAATTAAAAAGATGTACAGTCTAATACATTCCAATTAGAGAGGGTCGCCCACATCCACCAGTGGGTATTCACAAATTACCAACTAACCCTTTCAAATCTAGGACTGTCTTGTGTGGTTTACTTCTGCTTCTGAAGACTGTAGCCAAAATGGAGATTATAGGGGCACAGAAGGCTTGGTTTCCACTTTGCTTTCTCTGCCTTTTCTCTTGAATACTTGGTAGTTTTCTTATTAAAATTATAACACACATTGAAAAATAATTTTGAAACAGTCTCCTCAAGGTTGGGAAGTGTTTTTATTTTACAGATGGCAAAGCAATGGATGAAATTGTAACTATCAACTAACTGTTATTAGGATAAAATTGGCTCTAAGGAAAATAAATACGTCATTTTCAAGCACACTTTGTCTAGAAGAGGAAAGGGAGTAAGACGTGGAGATGACCAAGACACTCTGTATACACACATAAAATTTATTCAAAGAATAAATTAAAAATGATAAAAAAATCCAGAATAGAAAATCCATTAACATGATGCAATAACTTGAAACTGCATTTTCTTCAGTGAGGGGGTAGCAAGGAAAAGATGAAGGAAAGAGCCAATGGCAACGTGAGGCTGGCAGAGCCAAGACACAACAGGAGAGAATTTTCCTGACAGATGTAAGGTGACGGAGCCAAATCAGAGCCTTAGCTCTCTTGCTTTAACCCAATACTTCATCTCAAAAGCTTCATGAACACTCACTATCCTACTCAACAAGAAACCTAAGTCCCCAGCTCCCCCGTCTCGCAGGCAGCCTGCAGCAGGCCACCGGCTGCAGCCTCCCCTCCCGCCTTCCTTGCCACACATTACTTTGCTTCAGCCCCCAACTCCAGCAGGAATTCCCTGAGAATTCTGGGTTCTGCTGGGAACTCGCCTGTCAAGCCTGCCGGAGAAGCAAATAGTCCAGGGGAACAGCAGGCGGGCTTCAGGTCTTCACTTTCCTTTCTGTCCTCCAAATCCAGTCCTCCAGCCTCAGCCCCAGGTCTGCAATGGCCTGTGTGCCTCTGCCACCAGTCCCTGGGACTAAGCAGATCCTGTTGGCATACCCTGCTTTCCCCCCTCCTGTCAACAGCTTCAGACCCCTCTGAGGAACTCCTAGCCCATCATTACCTAGAAACACTTTGTATCCAGAACCCACAGTGGCCACACCTAGTAAGATCCCAGTGTCTCTGTAGCAGGATGAAGGGTCCTTCAAGTACATGCGGAAAATAGCTGGATCTTGAGGTAGGTTGACTCCCATCTTCCTGAGGAATTGCCATATGGGTTTTCATAGTGGCTGTAAGTGTTTGCACCCCTACCAGCAATGAACGAGTGTCCCCTACTCCACATCCTTGACAGCATGAGCCGTCATTTGTTTTATTGATCCTGGCCATTCTGACAGGTGTAAGATGAACTATCAAAGTAGTTTTGAATTGCATTTCCCTGATGACTAGGGATGTTGAAGATTTCTTTAAGTGTTTCTCAGCCATTTGAATTTTCTCTTTTGAGAATTCTCTGTTTATTTCTATACCACATTTTAAAATGGTGTCAATTATTTTCATAAGATCCAGTTTTTGAGTCCTGTATCTATTTTGGATATTAGCCCTTGCTCAGGCATGTACTTGGTAAAAGAAAATATTTTATCAAGTCTGTACTTTGTCCAAACAATGGTTTCCTTTGCTGTTCATAAGCTTTTAAGTTTCACAAGGTCCTATGTATTATATGCTGGTCTTAGTGCCTCGGCTAATGGCGTTCTGTTCAGAAAGTCTTTACCTGTGCCAATGATTCCAGACTATTCCCACTTTATTTTCTATTAGACTCAGTATATCTGGTTTTATGTTGAGGTTTTTGGTTCATTTGGAGTTGAGTTTTGTGTAAGGTGGTGAGTGATCTATTTAGATACTTCTATGAGTAGCCACCTATTTGACCAGCACCAGTTGTTGAAGAAACTGTCTATTTCCTGGTATGTATATTTGGCTTATTTATAAAAAATCAGGTGTCTGTAGGTAAGTATATTTCTGTCTGGGTCTTCTGTTTGATTGCACTAATCAATGTATCTTTTTAGTGTGTGTGCCAATACCATGATGCTTTTATTACTATAGCTCTGTTTAGCAATCTGACTTTGGAATGGTGTCTTAGGGTCACTATTGCTGTGATGAAGCACCATAGCTAACGAAAACTGGAGAAGAAATGATTTATTTGGTTTAGGCTTCCACACCACAGTTTGTCTTCACGGGAAATCAAGACAAGAACTCAAACAGGGCAGGAACCTGGAGACAGGAGCTGATGCAGAGGTCATAGAGGGGGTGCTGGTTACTGTCATGCTCAACCTGCCTTTTTATGGGACCCAGAACCACAAGCCCAGGGATGGCCCTACCCACAATGGGCTTGACCCTCCCCCATCAGTCACTAATTAAGAAAACCCCCTATTGCAGGATATTATGGAATCGTTTTCTCAGTTGAAGGTTGTTCCTGACAGATAACTCTAGTAGTTTGTGTCATTTATCTAAAACTATCAGCACAGATAGTGAAACCTATGGCAGTTCTTTTAATATTTGGGATTGTTTTGGAAATTCAAGGTTTTTTTGTGTTTCCATATGAAACTGAAAATTGTCCTTTCAAGATATGTGAAGAATTGTGTTGGGCTTTTGATGGGGGTTGCTTTGAATCTGTAGATTGCTTTTGATAATATGGCAATTTTTTCTACGCTAATAAATCCATGGGGAGAGGTCTCTTCATCTTCCGACTTCATCTTCAATTTCTTCAGCGTCTTAATGTTTTTATCATAGTGCACTTTCCCATGCTTGATTAGAGTTATCCCAATATTTATATTTTTGAGGCCATTATGAAAGGTTTTTGCATGATTTCTTTCTCAGTACATTTGTCATTTGAATGTAAGGATTTTTATATACTGTTTCTTGCTACTTTGTTGAAAGTGTTTACTAGCCATAAGAGTTTCTCAGTGGAAACACACACATGTGCGCATGCATGCACGCACACTATTATAGCATCTGCAAATAAAATTACTTTAACTTCTTCCTTTCCGTGTTGTATTCCCTTGATTTCCTTCAGCTGTGATAAGAAGAGACCAGCATCACTGAGGTGAAGTTTTCTAGGAAGTGTTTACTCAGGGTCAGCACACAGAAGCTCTGTTCCTGAAATGGCCAACATTGTACCTCCGGTTGGCAACTAAACTTGATAGAGTAAGCGTCACACAACCCTGCCCAAGGTGGTACTGGTTCTGAGGCATGAAGAGTTCATGGAGAGCAGGTCAGGCTTGGCACTGTGCAGCAAGATTGGCATCCCTGAAGAGGGGCCAGAAGAGTCTATTGGTAGAGGTGTTGCCAAGTTGCAGCACAAAACAAAACAAAACAAAACAAACAAACAAACAAAAACAAACAAACAGTATTTTGGAGATGCCAGTATAGTGGGATGACCAGCAAGGACAGCAGCAGGTATGGAGTGGAGACAGACTGATTCCAGGAGACAGCCTGTGTGTGCTGCAGAGGACAGAGCCAGAGAAGTGACTCAAGACCTTTGCAGGAGCCCAGGAGATTGTAAGTGGCTCCCAAACACTGGAAACTTGGATATTTGCACAGTTGGGGTTTGGTTTTGCTGTGATTTGATTAGGACTGTGCCCTCGTTCTTCCCTCTTGAAGTAGAAACGTATTTGATTTATTTTTTATTTTACAGGAGCCCACAGTTGAGAGCCTTTGAATTCTAAAGGACTTTGGATGTTAAAAGAGACTATTTTAAAGTGACTGAATTTTTTAAAACTGTGGAACTTTTAAAATTTGGAATGTTAATATTGTAATTTTTATATCAATGTGTGGTCTTGGGGAAGAACGAGAAAGAAAAGGTTATAGCTTAACAGTGATGTGTCCGTGTGTCAAGCCGACAAGGGTCAGTTGTGCTGGCTAGTTTTATGTCAACTTAGATGCAAGCTAGCATTACCTGAGAGAAACAAACTTCAGTTGAGAAAATGCCGACAGAAGACCTGGCTGTAGGGCATTTTCTTAACTAGCGATTGATTGGGGAGGGCTGAGCCCACTGTCGGTGATGCCGTTCCTGGGCTGGTGGTCCTGGGTTCCAGAAGAGAGCAGGCTGAGCAAGCAGTGGAGAACAGGACTGTAAGCAACGCCCCTTCATGACCTCTGCTCCTGCTTCCAGGTTCTTCCAGGTTCCTGCCCTGCCTGAGTTCCTGTCCTGACTGCCTTTGATGATGAACAGTATTTGGAAGTGTGAGCCGAATAAACCCTTTCCTCCCCGAGTTGCTTGGCCATCATGTTTATGAAAGCAATAGAAATGCTAAGACAACCTTTAAGCAGCATGTGCGGCATTTCCCCATAGATCCCGAGTGGTCGGCAGGAGCTGCTCTACCCTACTTCCGGCATTTGTCCACCTTTCAACAATCTTTAGTAACCACACAAGCTCATGTGACTTCCTCAGTATACAAATATATATATATATATATATATATATATATATATATATATATATATATACACACACACACACACATACACATACATATATATACATATAAATACACACACACACACATATATATATATATGTGTGTGTGTGTGTGTGTGTGTGTGTGACCACTTTAATGGGTATTTTACTTTTGGTTCAGATCTGACTCTTCAAAGCAAGGGAAGGTAACTAGACCGTGTCTCATGAGAGCTCCACACGTCTCTGAGAGTCAGCCTTCCCCTAATCCAGTGTTCTTAAGAATAGGATTTAAACACTGGAGCTTCAACTACAGGCTCAGGAGCCATCCCAGAAAGCACAGCTAGTGCTTTTGGCTCTTCACTTCCTGCAGTTAGTTAAGAAATACTGTTTCTGGGCAACATGACAAAGATTCAAGAGAACTGCTCATGCGTATTCAGTGTCCCTGCAGTCCCACCCCTGGACAGTGTAGACAGGACTGTGAGCTCACAGCAGCCTCAGTCAGTACCACATGGGACCCCATCTCAAAAAGAGCAGAGAACAAAACAATACAGAAGTCAGAAGTGCCTCAGAAAATGCAAAACAAAAACAAAAAGCACTACACATCCTACATATAATTTTTACGAATGTTCTTTTTCTTTTCTTTTTTCTTTTCTTTTTTTTTTTTTTTTCCAAGACAGGATTATTCTGTTGTAACTCTGGCTGTCCTGGAACTCACTCTGTAGACCAGGTTGGCCTCAAACTCACAGAGATCCTCCTGCCTCTGCCCCCCAAGTACTGGGATTAAAGGTGTGCACCACTACTGCCTGGGTACTAAACATCATTTTTACCATTGGCTACATAGATAGAAATCAAAGAAAAAAATTGGTGAAAGCCGGCATCAGTCCCCTGAAGCATGCATGACATCCATAAAAACAATCACTTAAAATAAAAATGTTTGCTTCTCATCTGGAAAAGTCATAATGAGTAATATTTCATCTTGAAAACTAAAGTAGCACACTGTTTGGCAGAAAAAAAAAGAACTGATCCAGTGTTAAAATGATTCATCTTCTTTCTTGATTTTCTACATTTTCCCCCCTTAACCTAATACCTGGAAAGTCAAAGCAAAATGCTCCAGAGAATTCAGAAAGGTCATGGTTGCCCCAAAGAGAAAGCGACAGGTTATCTGCTGGCACTACAACCTCAACAGTGGTGCCATTTGCTAGCTCAGGATGCTCCAGATGGACTCTGACACAGAATAGGGTTAGTTCTCTGGTTCCTTCACCACATGGTGCAGATCCAGGACCTGAGCAGACTAATTTATTGGAAAGCTCTAGGGGTGGTGCAGTTTTGTGCTGACGTAATTGTTGATGGCAAAATATGTTCCTCTTTGGTTGTTCAGCTGAGGCTGCTTCCTGGTTGACTGTTGACTGCTAGTCACTCCTAAATCCTAGAGTCTACCTTCAAGACTATATTCAAACACCAGAGGAACTCTGAGTCATTTTATGCTTCAAAACTCTTTGTTTTTGCAACCAGCCAAAGAAATCTCTCCTGATAAAGACCTCATACAATCAGCACAACCCTCTGTGATAATTTGAAATTATACTGAGCAAGGGCTATAATCACACTTGCTAAGTCCCTTTAGAGGAGCATCTGAACTGATGCTTTAATGAACAGGTAGGGCCCAGGAGTCTCCCACGCTCCACTTTCTACTACAAGACCTCAAATAGCCCAAAGTATCCTGAGAACGAGGAGGAAAAATGTCAGCAGTAGTGAGAGAGTCAGGTTTACAGGAGTGAAACAAGCGACCCATCGTAAGCCAGGGCATTTGTTATCATCGGCAGTGGGAAGTGAGCTCCATCCAGGGCTTCATGTCTACTCTCAATGCAGCGGGCATCCCTCCTCATGCTTCTCTTCAATTGTCTGCTGTAAACAGAACATCAGCCCTCTGATGAATAAGCAGCTACAGGGTGTAAAGATTTCCACAAAATTCCCTCTCAGGCTAAGGGTCTCCCTGACCACAGTTCTTCATTTGATGACTTGGCGTTGTATGTTACAGGGTCACCATCTGTATTCCCTCCACACCATGCATTCCAATGTGTAGTTACGTATTTACTTGATTATTTATGTGTTGTGTGTCACAGCTAGACCTGAACTTTGTATCGACAGCGGACACATCAGTCTTTGACTCTTTTGTGTTCAAGGTCTTACACAGAACCTAATACGTAGTGAGTACAGATAATTATATCCTGAAGAGTCAGCAGTGTTTTCCTACTAAAATTTAAATATCTGACAACGCATTGAGCAAATACTATGCCTAAAAAGAAGATAAAGTTGCTAATTAAACCATTGTACAATGAGAAGGAAGAAGGTTAAAATTTAAGAAGAACACAAAAATAAAATAAAGGGTTTGCGTATAGCAGAACACCACAGTCTTTCACCCTCAATGTAAGGAAAGAGAAAGGAAGGATAGAAAGAAATCTTCATCACTTTTACAAGCAGCCTTGATACAGACTGAGAGAAAGGTAGAAATCTTTACAGCTTCTTTTATGCTGTCCTAAGCTTGAAGAGAACCAGCTAACAGTCAGTAAGCTCAATCCCTCCAACCTTTGTTCTTTTAAGAGTTAACACACCAAAGATGACAACCCAACCAATTAACCACCAACCAGCACCCACACTGGCTCTCAGGACTTCAGACTTCTTATAACCTAAGCCAAAAGTTCCCATAAACTCATGCAGCACTCAATCTCCAAAACAAGCTACAGGTGCCAGAACGACTTCACCTAACCAAATCATAGCCAGCTGCATCAAGCATTCCAAATCCTATTTGTAAACAACTATACCACAGCTGGGGTGGGAACACAAACCTAAACCAAACTGTGTTTTGTGTTTTTAAGGAACCAAAATAATGAAAACTTCTTCCAAGTGTTCTGCTACATTTGTGTTTGTATTGTGTAAAGACCTGGGATTGGGCCTTATTTCTCACCTCCTGAAATTAATACATGTTACTCTTTTTTGGCGGAAGGCCTAACCTCAGACCATCAAGTTCTTTGACCGTCAACTAACAAGGTAACTTACCCGATTCTATAAATATCATCAGACCTACTAAAATTGTTTGGTAAGACACATTGAGAATGTTAATGCTGTTGTCGAGATTGCTCAGTTGGTAAAGCACTCACCTCAGAAGCAGAAAGACCTGAGTTTGGGCCACAGAACCTTGTAAAGGTTGGGCATTGTGGTGTGTGCTACAAATCTCAGTGCCGGGGAGGTGGAGACTGGAGGGTGCCAGCCATCCTAGCCTGAGCAGAAAACCTGAGTCCTAGTGAGAGATCCTGATTCAGGAAACAAGGAGGGTAGATGCTGAGGAATGGCCACCGAGGTTCACCTCCACACATGCACCCACACACAGGAACACACATTCGCACGATGATTAAGTCTTTCATAGTTCTTTACATGCGTTTATGTTTAACAAGTGTGTCCTGAGGAAAATGTAGAAATGAGTTTTAATGGTTATGAAGGTATTACTATTAAAACATTCAAGGCTCAGACAGACTTTTCTAAGGATTATCTGACTCGGGTTTAGAACTCCAAGAGGAAGACTTTATTTCTGGATTCATTTTTGAGTGTATGTTGCTTCTTGATTGCAGTTCAAATACACTTAAGCTTCACACCACTCTATGAAGCAAGTAACATCTTTATGTCAGGCACAGATTCACCCTTCATTATTTTTATGTCTACCAGATGATTCTGTCATACAAACGTCTTAGGAAGTGTCACAGTCACTGTGGGATGCGCTCTTCCCTGTGCGCCTGTCCATTAGACTTGTGCGCTCAGATGAGGAAGTCTTGGGCTTCTGTTTCTCTTACCTTTTTCAAGTAAGTCAGTTGAAATGATATTCGTAAAAACTTGAAAAGGCTTTGCCTTGATGTTTAAATCTCACAAATTTCAAGAAAAATCAAGTTTCCCAAGATGAAAGCAACAGGAAGCAGCAGTTCCTCCTTCTTTTCCTTCCCCAGAAGCACGGGGGTATTGTGCTACTACGTGTGACACACCGGTCATCGAGGCTTCTATGTAAGCTCAGCTCCACTGAAATGGAGGACAGCTCTGTGTGGCTCTGACAAACTCTGCCTCAGTTCCTCTGAAGTTTCCACGTTGTTATGCAGCCTCATCTCCATCGCATGGCTGTACTGTGCTGCCCTGTGGGTACTTCTTCATTATGAAGGGGAAGGGCAATTGAATTGCCGTTCCAATAGAGATGGGGTTGCATGGTTTCTTCTACTTACATAAATCTTCCCACTTCTTAATTTTTACTGTAATTGTGTTAAGATCCTTCAGAAGTGATGATTTTGCTTCTACCAAATACCCCCTTTGTGTCTTCGATAAAAGCATCCCGCCAAACTTGAATCCTCCCATTTTTCCAACAGCCAATTGCAATCCAGAGACAATACTTGACATTAAAGACGGCCCCCAAACATTCATTTCTTTTAGAAAAACCTTTAAAAATCTGGGAGATTTCTGTTCTTTTTTATCCTGTTGATTCTAGACAGTGGATTAAAACATACCATTCATGCAGAAATGTGAGCATGTACCTTGCCCACCTTCCCTTCTCAGTAAATAATTCCAAAAACAATTATATGCATCAAACGTGTTCTTAGAGAAAAAAGTTCTATATCAGGTTCTTCTGGGGGTTTTAGTGAGGCTTCCTACACTTGTCATTTGATGAAGCATAAGCTGTGATACAAAAGTAGTCAGCTGCTTCACGTGGAATAATCTGGCTATCTCTAACAGAATGCGGTTAAGCCAATAAAAGTCGTGCCGGAATCTAACCAGTCCAAAAACAACCCTACCTAATTGTGAGTGTGCATGTGTGTTCCACTTGCCTGGTTTACTCCTGTGTGTTAGAAGACAGTATCTCAGGGGCTTGGTCAAGCCATTAGGTCACTTCCAGGGATCATCATCATTTTGGCACCAAGCTGGGATAGACATAAACCTTTCCAGGTTCTGTGTAAATGGTTTGCAGGAGATACATTGGCTCTTGCAGCTAACATAGTCCCTGTTTCTTACATTTAGAAAACATACAGGAGAACAGTGACTCTGATTTAAGACAGACAGCTGAAATAGAGGTCATCCGCATTGTGTTCTGTTTCCCAAAACTTCATTTATTTTGATATTTGCATTTGCTGGGTTAGAGTGGAATAGTTCCTGCTAAATTAGGAACTGACAATGTAATTACTCATGATTGATATGCTTCCTTTGTAGGAGTCAAGGCTGGAACATGAAGCACTCACCTTTATTCTGATTTGCATTTGTCATACTCAAAATAACATACATATAGACTGGAGGTAAATTAGCATCACTGGATTCAGGAAAAGTCATTGAATAAATCCTTGGACAGACAAAATTCTATTTATTAAGTATTAAATTGCCCCGTTCTGCATTGTAGGATTGGAACCCATATGCTGCATTGTTCACCTGAAACGGTTATGCTGATCTAAATATGACAGATTCTGCTTTAATGAGCATCCCTTTAAAATGCAATTGTTGCGTGTTTATATCTAATACTCAGTGTGAGTACTGAGGAAGACTACCCCATTCTCCATCTCAGCCAAACTGTATAACATAGTCTGTGAAGACTCAGTATTTTGGAAATCGGTACTTTTAAGTATCTGGGCACCTGCAAATGCTCTTCATAAATGCTGCTGTTTTCAAAATCATTCGACCTTTCCCATCAGAAGCCAAGGTAGATGGAAATGGCACTGCAACTGGAATCAAGATTGTTGGTTGGAAGTGTCTCCTGTCACTAGCCAGGCAAACATACCAGGGATGGGTAAGTATGAGGTTCAAATCTTCCACTAGAATGTTTACAATTGTTCAACCAATGCCAATCATACAGATCCTGCTGTGAGGGTTAAATAAAATAGGGGTAAGTAGAAATCACCCACAGCATTCCCCGTGCAGGGACAACTTCACTCTGTCAAGCCATGGCTATAGGGACTATTATTTTTTAATGACTTCCTTAGCCCCTGACTGTAGTAGTGCACCTACTGTGCGGCTCAGCAAGGACAACAAGAACATGCTTGTGTAGATGAAAACCCTGCCAGACGTCAGCAGAGTGGGAAAGTATTGAGTATGGTGAGTGTGTGTGTGTGTGTGTGTGCGCGTGTGTGTGTGCATGTGCCTGTGTGACTGTGTGCATGTGCCTCTGTGTGTGTGCGTGTGTGAGTGTGCATGTGTGTGTGTGTGAGTATGTGTGAGTGTGTCTGTGTGTGCCTGTGTGTGTATGTGTGTGCAGTTGCTGTGTATGTGTGTGTGAGTGTGTGTGTGAGTGTGCGTGTGTGTGCACATTTGTGTGTCAGTGTGTGTGTGCACACATGTGTGAGAGTGTGTGTGCGTGTGTGTGCACGTGTGTGTGAGTGTGTGTGTGCACATGTGTGTGAGTGTATGTGTGTGAGTCTGTGTGTGCCTATGCGCTTGTGTGCGTGCACATGTGTATGTGAAAGTGTGTGTGTGCGCACGTGTGTGTGTGTGAGTGTGAGAGAGGGGTGTGTGTGTGTGTGGGAGAGAGGGGTGTGTGTGTGCACGTGTGTGTGTGTGTGTGTGTGTGCACATGTGTGTGTGCACGTGTGCATGTGGGGGGGCAGGCAGACAGACAATAAAGAGGGATTGATTATATAGTTTGCTCCATGCTTACAGGGTCTGAAAAGGGCCATGACATGTTACTGTCTTCAAGCTGGTAAATCAGGGAAGCTGGCAACATAATGCGGTCAGTTTGAAGCCACAAGAACTAGGGAAGCCAGTAAACTGACTCCTATGTTGATGTTAAAGATCTGAAATCCCAGTGAAAGGGGAGCCTGAGGGACTGGCACAAGCCCCTAGTGTCTCAGAAGACGAGACACTAGAGGAAGAGCGATTCTTCCACCGCCTCTTGGTGCTTAGGGTGTTACCGTGGTGTGCTGATGTGTACGCATGCTGGCAAGGCTGGGTGTCCTCAGCCTTCTGGTTCAGATGTGGACCTCTTTCTCAAGCAACCTGAAAACCACACTCGGAGTCCACACTTTACCAACTGTCTGAATATCCTTCAGACAGTCCACAAATGGATCATCACAACAGAGTACTGATCCGATTGTGAATTGTTTGACCCTGAAAGTCTGTTAATTTACTGTTGCTTTCATAGAAAAGTCAGTTGCTACAATACACATTACAATGATGTAGCCATTTCCAGCTCAGACTCTCCTTTTAGAGAAAAAAAAATCAAAGTTCATTATTATGCTCCTAGAATAAGCTTTGCTTTCTTCTTTCAATAAAATAGTCATTTTAACTAGCTATTCTCTTCTAGACAAGATGAAATTCAAAATGACATATTCTCATATATAAGTCAAACTATCAGCTCTACTCCTGTTTTTAAAAATGACTACACTTATGTGAAATCAATTTTGTTTCTTGTTTTTCTGACTGTAATTTCACTAAACATCTCCAGGATAAATGGGGTGTTTCTAAAACAACTTTTATTTTTTGTTTATTCAAACTACAAGCATTCCTAATTTACAAAAGATAGATATCCTTATTTCAGATTCTAGTTCTGTTCATTAGAAAAATAATTAGCCTAATTTTGAGATGGCAGTTATGCAATGAGGTGCACATAGAGATGGATATATTAGCTGGTGGAGTCTTGCTGCCTAAAATATATTATTTCTTTCTGCTTACTTTATTACTGGCGGTGTTATTAACTTATCACCAATTATTGGCTAATACCATCCCTAATTTTACATCACGAGTATGACCATTATTAATTCCATTAACAACAAAAATACTGCATATCACTCGTGAACTGTTCCCTGTGTTCGTTTATTGTTAGGTATGTGCTGAAAACTTTTGGTTCCTTCAAAACTCACTTGTCATTCAACAGCTGGAAAACCTGTTTCAGAGATAATTAGTGTGACTGATAGGAAAAAATGCAGTTTATAAAAAATCTAAAGCCTGTTACAAAGTTTTACCCTTAAGCATCTAGTTAAATTTTGTGAATATTTTTAAATATTTAAATTACCTTACAACTTAAAAAAAAAGAAATCTAGCATCTATCATTTAATTTATGTTATAAACTAAACTCTCATGTACATCTGTAAGTGATTTTATATAATATGTGTGTGTATGTGTATTTGTGTGTATATGTGTGTATATATATATATATTAACTATACATATGTATATATACATATATATTAAATATATATGTATATATATATTTAATAGTTGAATAAAATTAATTTCATGGAAATATCAGGAGCATTACATGCCTAAAACTAATCTTGCTCTTGTGATAAACGTAGCATTAAAAGGATGGCATTTTAGGTCTTAATATGAAAAGCACTTTACTTTTCAGTAACTTAGTATTTTCATTTAAAGGCTCTAGTATCATTGCATAGAATAATAAACCATATCAATTTGGGGGAAAAAATCTAAGCATTTTCAGGATTTTTTTTTCTAAAAAATATAGTTACTAGTTACTTCTTGTCTGAAAGTAGTGTGGGGACTCAAACCTAAAACTCTAGTGAAAAGTGGACAGATCAGAAATCAACGGATTGAGTCAAACTGAGGTCGGCAATTCTTTTAAGGCATTACTGCCTGCAAAGGACAGTGAGCAAGCCCAGGGCACAGTGCATGTGTCACAATTTGGTTCTAACAGGAGGCCGGTCACCAGTCTAACTATGCAAGTCTGGTACCTACGGCTTCATAGCTCACAGCAAACACTCTTGTGTTCACCACTGCAAAAGAGGGTGGGGCCATCTTCAAATGAATGGTTTACAGCAACGGATCCCACTTTAGCAAACTGAAGCAAACTTTTTTCCATAGCAGTAGAGTTTGTGTGTGTGTGTGTGTGTGTGTGTGTGTGTGAGAGAGAGAGAGAGAGAGAGAGGGAGGGAGGTTAGTGATGGAACAGATATTGGTGTGTAGGAGTTTTGAAAGGACTTTAACCTGAACATATAAATAGGTAGAAACTTCCCTGGAATTACAATATGCACAACAGTGTGTAGACAACGTTCATGCAGGGAGACTCTGCTTCATTGTTCTGGGATATCCACCAGAGAAGACTACTCTGACGTGGTTTCAGCCAACAGAAACCCTTATCAGCTAGCTGGCAACTACCCTGGATGTCACAATCCCAGTGTAGCCCTGAGCTGTTCTCAGGGTGAGCTTTTAAGCACAAATACCATATCCTGGGTTGACATACTTCAGTTAGCAAGAACAGTTTTCCAGAAGCAGAGGAGCTATAGAAGCCAAAAAGCAAAGTAAGTACATTTAGAGACTGCCCCAGAACTATGGACCTTGATGGATTAGGTCTCTGTTTTTGTTTTGGCAGGTTTTCCTGTCAATGTGCTGAGTTTTGTAGCCTGAATGATACTTCCATCATGGAGTCAATGGTGCTAAGGTCTGGGGCTTGTTGTACCATGAGAAAATCCCTCTCCCCAAAGCTTGCACCCTTTACATGGTTTGTATCTTACTAGACCTCACAGTGATGATAGTGATGATTGAATGAACATTAGCATAATCTAGATTGTTTATCCAATCCAACGACTTAGAATTCATATTGGGATTCTGAATGGGTGGCTTTGGAAGCTTTATTTATTATAAAATACAACAGACACATTTATGCACCTCTAGACCACCATATCTCATTAGGAGAGGAGAAAGAATTTGACAAAATCAATACCAGGAGAGAAAGCAAAGAGAGCAGCTGTTGACCATGTCCCACATTCTAATTGAGTGTCTTGGGCTGAGGCCTGGCTTCAGTCCCATGCTCTGGTTCTGCCATACCTCAATATATAATTAACAAAGTCGTCAGGATTTAATCTGCCTTGGGCAGCTTCAGTTATATATAAAGGGACATAAAATATGTATTATTTTAAAAGGGTGTGCGTGAGAGGGCATTGCACTAATCCTGTGGGGCCATTATCA
This sequence comes from Cricetomys ansorgei, assembly GCA_026225945.1. Classification (NCBI taxonomy): domain Eukaryota; kingdom Metazoa; phylum Chordata; class Mammalia; order Rodentia; family Nesomyidae; genus Cricetomys; species Cricetomys ansorgei. The sequence goes on along the minus strand of JAMJFZ010003867.1, from coordinate 153,291 downwards.
AGACCTTGAGTAGTATTTGCTCTGGCTTTGAGATAGTTCATTACCCAGCTCACTAGATAATGCCTGGAAAGCAGCTGCTGTAGTCTCAGAATACATTGTAGCTCTTGTTTTCCCTAGAGAGGAAATAAGATGTACTGTTAAAAGTAATGTATGCTCTTAACATTAGATATTAAAACACACAATACCACCAGCAGAGCACACAGGACTTGTTGAATTAGACCATGTCTAAGTCTCATCCTGTGGACTTTCCTGCTCTCCAGTTTCTGTCAATTGACTCCACTTGATTTCACACACTAGAGTCAGATGTTTTAGAATCCAAGCAAGAATCCAATCAATGCAAGGTGTACAGCCTCTCTCTCAGAATGGACAGATAATTATCTTAGAAAGAAGGCAATCCCACCAGAAGCTCTATTCCTTTATTCAGGATCTTCAGCAAGTTCTTCTATTACTTGTAACTAGCATTTTCTACTTTTTAAAACAAGACAAGGGAGTCGGTAGGAGACAAAATTTAAATGAGATACTATTAGCCACACAGCTGGAGTGTGCCTGGAACACAGTAAGTGCATAGAGCTGGTCAATTCCTTCACTGTGACATATACACTAACTGCACTAACTGAGCAGAGAGATGATCCTTTCCTTTTCTGGTTCCATGTATACGGAAAGAGTAATTTCATTATCTATTTGTCTAGAATATGCCATATAATAATAATATGCAGCGGTCATTGACCACTAACTAGGTCACAATCAGCTACATGTTATGTGATTCACCATAATGAATCTTCAAGGGGGAAGTTACAGTTGCAGGCAGTTATGAGCTGTTGGATATGGGTTCTGAGAACTAAAATATAGTCCTCTACAAAATCAGTACACATTCTTAGCCACAGAGCCATCCTATTCATCCCTTTAATAGTTAAAAAAGAAAAAGAAAACACTGGCTGATTATATTTTTAATGGCCCAACCATATGCTTCCCACAGGAAACTCACCTCAGGAAAACAAGTCTTAGGCATACAATGGCAGAAAGTGAAGAGATAGCTGAACCAAACAAGAGACTCCAAAGCAAGATGGAACAGCTATTCCCTAATCCAGCAAAAAAGAACGCAAGCCACATTCAGTTAGAAGAGAACCTGCCATTTCATCTCCGTAAGAGGAGGAATCCTCCAAGGAATATTCAGAATCTCTGTGTGATGGGAAAGTTCCCTACTCACTTTCATCAGTGCATCCTCAGCCTGGGTACCCATCAGTGATGAATGCATAAAGACCACGCAACGCACAGGCATGGTGTAGTGATCAAGGATACAGAAGAAAAGAATCTTGTCACTTCAGGAAAAGGCTGTGCATATGTGCAATCATGTGATTCGAATTATATGGGGGAAGAAGCAATGAAAAGATGATATGAAAACAGAATATAGATTTTTAAGTTAGGAGAGAAGGAATGACGAGGTGGGGTGGAAAGATGGGAATGAGAGTGTGTAGTATGGAGAGTGAGGGAAAGGAAACGTGCTGTGTGTGTGTGTGTGTGTGTGTGTGTGTGTGTGAACTTCACAGTGAAAACAGAAGCTGTGTTTTTTTTCAATTTCTAAACTCTTCTACAATGTTCACACATAGAGAATCATGGCGATTGCACTCACTATTTCAGTGCTTACTTCCAGCCCCTCTGTTGTGAGTGTATTGGGGGGTATGGAATGTGGAATGATTACATGGGCCTCATGACATTAAGATTATTATGTCCAGAAGATTTTCCTCCCCAAATTCCTATGCAGAAAACTCACCCAATATTTAGATTTGTACACAGAGCCACCAAAGGAGCTTTGAACAAATAAGTGCCTGTTCCTACTCTAGGTGGAAGTGGAAGACAGCAATCTGACAGCAAATGAAGGAAAACACAGGAGAAACTCAACCTGTAAGATCTGTATCTTTTACTATCGGCCTCCAAACTCTAGGAATACATTTCTCTAATTCTTAAAGTTTGTTATAGTTATCCTAGAAAATTGATACATTAGCCCATGGGTGAGGGAGTGATATGGGTGAGAGAATTTGGATCCTGAATTCTGAGACATGCTGAGGATTTGGGCCATTCTGCCTGGTATCTTGGGGGGCTGGATATATACGTGACAGATAATGTTGTGTGTTGAAAAGATTGATCTTAAGTGTTAGGCTTTATGTGGGCAAGGGGTGTCAGGACATAGATGTCTAGTTAAAAGTAATGTTGAGTTTTAAATTTCTCCCTTGCCGAAAAGAAGTAAAAGTTTTAAGAATACAGACAAGGATTTATTATTTTCTTCCTAAGAGAGAAAATTTAAGATATGGGCCATCAAGATGGCTAAGTAGCTAAAGGTGCTTGCCAACAAGCTTCACGACCTGTGTTTGATCCTCAAGACCCACATGGAGGAAGAGGAAAGCGGATCTGTAAAGTTGTTCTCTGAAGTCCACTCATGTACATGCACACACTGAAATAAAACATACATGTAATAAAAAACCTTAGGGTGTAATGTATTATCCATAAAATATCCCCAAGCTTGGGACCAGCAATGAGCTTAGTTTTAGAGTGTTCACCGAGACACAGATTCCTGAGTTTATCTCTTCTGCTCTCAGCATTCATCTGGAACTGGAGGTGGGAGGGTCAGAAATCCAAGACCATCCTCAACTACACAGCTACAGGGCTAGCCTGGTTTACATGAGACCCAATCACAAAACAATTTGAAATATATTTGTTATTAATAGACAAATCACATATTGACAATTTACAATTCAATTTAAAAAGAAAAGAAATTAATAGCTGGGCATAAAAATAGCCGGGAAAACAAAAACAAACAAACAAACAAAATCCTGTCTACTAAGTAGCTTTACATTACTATATAGCACAGATGTGACTATCAAATGCATTTAAATACATTTGTTACTTATGTTTATTGTATGAAAACACATATTTAAAATGAGTTAAGGGAATTAAAATTTATAGAGTTTGGCACAAGTTTTCAGAGGAGGTGGTGGTTTTTAAATTGTTTTTTACACATTTGTATCTGCTTTGGCTTAAATCCTATTGATTTGGCAACTGATTTTAACACTTTTAATTGCCTCTACAATTAGATGGTGACAATGGTTTTATAATTTACAAGCTAATTTAGAGAAATCGCTGGTCATCTAGGTAAATCTGTTTGGAATAAGTTCATTTGTGATATTGAATCATAAGACTATGAATGATGATTTTGTGAGGAATGATTATAATGATCATTTCCCACTCCCACCAAAAAGTCTGTGAGAAAATTCATCTGTAAATTTAGTTCTAGTCTTCAAAAGCCACATGAGGCCATGTGGAAAACTAACACAATTATATACGAATTTTCCAAGTAAGTGAGTCATGTGAGAAAACTAAGAATGTTTTTTAAACAATAACCTGGAACAGAAAGAGCATTTGGTAAAACAAGCGGCTCTCTGCTTTCTCCAAGGAGACAGAACAGAATAACATAGTCTCTCATGGAGTAAAGGTATTTCTCTTTGGAAACAGCAAAATTACATTACCGTAAGTGATCGGAGATCAGATTTAACTCAGAAATCCAATTAAAACTGTCAGGCCGGAGTGAGTGTAACTTCATGGTGATCATTACAGAAATAAAGCACATTACTTTTTGTTCAAAATCATGATTTACATGTCTACATTCTACATATGTAGAAATTGTGGGTTATATGCAAATATTACATAAAGTGAGGGCTTGCATCTAATACAAAGCTATTTCAATGAGCATAATTCATCATCACATATGCAACTTGAAAATGTTTTCCTTATTCTGTAGGCTACTTTTCCATTTTTATACCTTTTGGTTGAACACTTTTCAAAGTGGCATACCTGCTGTTGTGTTCTTTTGATTTTGTCCCAAGTTTTGGTGTAGTGTCTCAATCACTGTCAACGTGCATCTCCTCCATGTTCTTTACAAGGGATAAAGATGGGTTCAGATCCTCTGTTTAGATGTTTTGTCCTTTTGAATTAATATTTTTACACACTCTAAGATAAAGATAAAGACCAACTTTATTCTGCTGCATGTGCGAATTCAATGTTCCCTGTCGGGGGTCCCTAGTAAATAAAAAGATAGAAAAAGCAGCTAAGCAGCCAAACTTTAGTCAGGCTTCTAAGAGCACCAAAATTGTATAGGCCCAAGTCAGGGGCAGTGTGACCCAGAACAGTTCCCAGAGTTAAAGAAAAACAATTTCTGTAAGAAAAACACTTTCTAAGACAAATAAGAAGGCCTTGGGCTAAAAGAGTTTCCCCACGTAGACAGCCCATGACCTCGGGCTAAGGGTCTTCCCCCCACCCACATTGACTAAGACCCTAAAGTTTACATTTTCTAGGAGCCCACAACCTTGCTATATGCCAGCACCAATCAGCTTAAAGGTTAACTGGCCCCTACCTATCAAAATGGGAAAACAATTTGGGAACCAATTAACTTGTACCAATTCAGTTTGTGCCCAACAACTGTATAAAAAGCTTCACCATTTGCTCCTCAGGGCCGCTTCTATCCTGTGTGTTAGAACAGTCCCAGTATACTGGAATAAATCCTCTTGCTGTTTGCATCGATATCCCGTCTGTGAGTCTCTGTGGGGGTGCGGTGTTCCGGTTTGGGCCCTGGGGGTCCCGGTTCGGATCTCTGAGGTCCAACATTCCCAGGTTTATCTATTTAATTGTTAGGTACCATTGTTGAAACTTAGCTTGGTGTGTTTGTTTAGATTTATTTCTTGACACTGGACCATTACATCATTGAATATACATAACTGCACTGCCCATGTAAGGATCACTGAGGTCTGTGGCAGCTCTTCCTGGAAGGACGCTCACCGCTTCAAAGACACTTTTATTAGGAAGCCACAAAATGAGGATTTCTCTGAAAGTCCAGACTTATTTCAACTCTGACCCAAATCAAGGATCCTCTCCCCAAACCTACTTCACAGGGGTATTTACCACAGAACCACATAGAGCAAAGCACCCATTCCAAGCACTGAGAAGAGCTGGTCACTGTGTATGGTCATGGCCATAGCACACTACAGGCAGGACCATGAGAAGGTGTTCAGCTGGGGTTCATTATTAAATCCTTCCCAACTGTGCTAACCAGGTCTTCTCAATTCATCGCAGTCAATTGCAGAGTCTGACTTTATGACAAGCCACTTCTATCTTTGTGGACTTCAAGGGAGGATTAGGCGCTGTCCACAGCCCTGCCTCATTAAGGTGAGGAAGCGGAACTATAGACAGGTGTTGATACTTGTGACCTACCTTGGAGTGAACTGCTCCTGCATGGCAGGATATTTGGTAATGTCAGAGAATGGCAATCAGCACAGTTGCATCCTGGTGTTGTTAACACTTACCTGCTGAGGCTAGGATGCTTTTGAGGATTTGCCAATGCTATCCCACTTATCTGGACCCAACACATTTAGAGTCTAGGCTGAGAATCTCTAACAAATTCCCCAAATACCCTAAGATTGTGTGTGTGTTTCATGAAGACTTGAAAATGCTTCAAACTTAAACTCAAAATGAAGTCACTAGGCACGTTAGAGAGCTGTTAGCCTGCTGTTAGCCAGCATCCTAAACTGGCTCTGTCGGAAATGTGTTCTCATTTTCAGTTCTTTCTCGGTCCTCAATCCTGTCCTGCCTAAAATTTTTCATGCACAGAGAGTAATGAGCTGGGAGTCGAAGCTGGCTTCACTCACCATGGACAACGGTAGATAAAACGGTGAATTTTTTTATCCTTTATTTTCATAATAGCAATCTTATTTGCACCACTGATTTCTAAAGGAAAACTCCAAAGAAGATTTATAAGTCTCTTTTTGTAATACCATTAAGTCCTTAAAAATGTAGGTTAGAGGGTATGAAGGGAAAAAATGTGTAAATCAGTGGACAATTATCTGCCATCAATATTTGGCTTCCCAGCTCCTGTTCCAAATCAACCCCATTTTGGTCATCATGTTTCTTCAAATGTTAGAAATAGCAAAGCACACGGTTAGAAAGCAACAACTATAATCTGTCAGTTTCTAGGACTTCTGGCAGAGGCTGCATCCCATTAAACCCAGTGGGGGTCTTCACCATCCAAAATGTTTAAGGCAGTGTGGCTTTCTGTTCTACCAGTAGGGGTTTCTGCCATTTTCGTTCTCTTACTTGTTTTTATTCCAGAGTTTTCTTTAAAGAAGCCAAGAATTCCAGGATTTATATCGCTGCTGGGAAGAATTCTGGGACCTCAGAAGCAAATGCTGGAAACCGAGTAAAATCCTCTCGGACTTGAACCCTAGAAGGGTCAGGGGAAAGGCTGCCTTGACAAGCCGTTAGAGTTATTTCCCCTTCTAGTCTGAAGACAGCAGAGAAGTAAGGGGCTAGAGCAGCTGCCCAACAAGTATTTCTGCACTCCTGATTGTGACAGACCTACAAAAAAATCCAATATCCGTGCATCTCTCACCTACGTCTCTTCTTTGCTTTTATTTGAATCGGTTCTTTTAAGAGTTAAGTGTTTTCTGATCATCTAATAGAAGCTGAGATAGAAACGAGAAACTGAAAAGAAACTCGTTGCCTTTAAATGGAAGTGGCTCCAGCTTCGGTTTACAAACCTGCATGGCTGCTGCACATACTAAAATTGCTGCGGAGCTCAGTCCTTGACCACAGAAATCCCCCCTCCCCTGCGATTGGGCACTGAGGATGTCAGTTCCTGGGGAAAGCAGTTAGGAAGGATGCCTTTCAGTGGCTTGTACTCGAAGAAGATGCTGGCTCTCTCATCTCTGCATACAATATCGTTAAACTTTGGCTCAACGCCAGAAGCTGAGCCTTCTGCCTCTTTTCATTGGCGTCTAGTTCATCGATAGCGAAATAATACCGCATGGAACTAGTTGGCCACGTTATGTGGGAAGTCAAGTCTTCTAATACCTCCTTTGTCCTAGATAATTTTAAGCTTTATTCAGAGCGCATCGCCAAGAATGTTAAATGAAGTCAACAAGAGGAGAGCGTTCTCTAGGTATCTGGCATCGGTATTAGCAGGAGGCTGCCATTCGACAATTATTTCCCTAGCACAGCAGACGGTAAAGAAAAATGTTTTCATTCATCCGCAAATGACTAACATTTTATTGATGTTTCGAAATGCGGCTGAATACTACCGCACTTTCAATTCCCGAGCGGGTTCTGGGAATTAAGCTTGAATACTAATCACATCAGTAGCTCCTGCTGCAAACCCCTCTGTTAATTGCTGAGCCTCCCAGGGACTCTTCCGCAGGGAGGAGATGTTGCTTAGAGGCTCTTGGTAAGTCAGTCACAGGTGATGGGAATTGCTGCCCCTTCCCCATCTGTCCTTAGACATGGTGATAAATAAAAATAAAAAAATAAAAAGCCACCCTGGGTACCACACCATCATCTACGACTTCCTGCCTGCCTCATCAAGAGCTCAGTCTGGGGAGGAAGCCGGATGCTGACCCCTGCAGAGATCCTTGCTTCAGCGCGCTCTGCTGCGGGCCCTGCTGACTTTCGGGAAAGAGTTCAAATGAGCGCCAGAGAAAGACGAATGTGTGTGTGTGTGTATTTTAATACCGCTACAGGCGGAGGGTGGGGGAAACATCATTTCTAACTACTCCGTTTTCCCTCCTAAACTCCTCACTGAGAGTGAAGAAGCCTCTACTCCGGACTCAAGAGTCTCATTGATTTGCAAAGCGCCCGGAAGAGCTCTAGGGTCTTGAGGCTGGAAATGAGTGCCAGAATGGAAGGGGAGGAAAAATAAATTAAGAGTGTATTATGGGGTGACTCCTTGCCATGCACCCTGCTCTGCCCTGACCTCGGGGTTCGCTAGCAGGTGTGGAGGGCCAGGCTGCAGCCTGAGGAGCTGAGGTTGCAGCTCGAAGGATCGGGTCCACCCCAGCTGGGAGGCTGTGAAAAAAAAAAAAAAAACCCAACTGGGACTCCTTCGAGCCAAGGAATGCCTCCATCCGACTGCGCGAGCCTTCCGCCCACTAGGCTCAAATGGGTTAAACTGCCTCTTACATAACGGGACCGCCTAGCTCCACACAATTAAAACACTTGATTGCAGCCTCCTCCGACTCTGCGCCCCAGCAAGGCCCGCCCATCCCTCCCAGTGCGCCTGCGTGCTGCGCGCGCCCCGGCCCCGCACGCGCCATGCACACTCTGTCTCCCACGCACACGCGCGCACACACTCACGCACAAGTTAGTAGCCAGACGCACAGAGAAGGGCAGGCGTTCCCCGAGTCCGCACAGGCGGACCCGCACACGCGCTGCCTCTCCCCGTCAGCCCCGGGTCACTGCAGGCTCCCTGCAAAGCAGCCGCGCCGCGGTGCCTGCCGCCTCCAAAGGAGGGGAAAATAAATCTATAAAAAATAACGGAGGGAGGGAAAGACACGCGCGCGCACACCAACACACACACACACACACAGAGAGAGAGAGAGAGAGAGAGAGAGAGAGTGAGAGAGAGAGAGGGAGAGAGAGAGAGCGCATAGCTGGCTGGCCCCTTATGATCAGCGCGATTAGCTAGTCAGGATCAAACACACGCAAAAGCCAACTCACTCGCAGTCTCGGTCACGGTGGCGCCGGCCCCAACTTGCGGGAGGCCGGAGCCGAACGCAGGGCGGGCAGGCCCGGCGAGCCCGACCCCGGCCCCGGGGCCCGCACAGCTCCGCTCGCGCCTCCGAGCCCAGCCAGGCGGACCTTGCTTCCCCGCCGCCCAGCCTCCCTCGTTTTCATCTATCTCTTTCGCTTCCCGGCCCCCTCCCTGCCTGGTCCTCCATCCCCGGGCGGGGTTGCTACGGAAACGGCCGCTTGGCAACGCGCGAGCCCGGGGGCCGCCGGCCGCTGCTGCGCCCCGCGCCGCCCGCGCCGCCTCCCGCGCTCAGCTCGCCGCCTCGCAGGACGGTGTGCGGCCGCCCGGGATTAGCCACGCTCCGGACGCGGCCGGGCGCCCCGGAGGAGGTGGAGCGCGGTGCCAGGGGGCGGGAGGGGCGGGAGGGAAGGCGAGCTGCAGACGAGCAGAAAAGGAGGCGAGGCCGGGGAAGAGGGAAACTACGCCCGACAACTAGGGAGGGGGCGAGGAAGAGAAGAAACCCACCCACCCACTCAGAAAAAGGGAAAGAGGAAAAATCTCGTGTGGCGCGCCGCCTGGGTACCGGGCAGCCTCGCCAGCAGCAGGGGGTGGGAGCCGACGCTGCCGGAGAGCGAGCAGCCTGGCAGGCACGGACATGGTGCTCCTGGCGCAGAGCGCTTGTTGCTCGAACCAGTGGCTGGCGGCGGTGCTCCTGAGCCTGTGCTCCTGCCTCCCGGCTGGGCAGAGCGTGGACTTCCCCTGGGCGACCGTGGACAATATGCTGGTGAGGAAAGGCGACACAGCGGTGCTCAGGTAGGGACCTGAGCTAGCCTCAGTCTCTCTTCTCTGTCCCTTCCGTCTCAGCCTCGCTTTACACACAGCGTGGATCCTGCCGTTGCTCTAACCAAACACCACACCTCTGGCTAGCACGCACGACCCTCCCGGGGCTCCCGGGACCCCGGGACCTCGGAACTGGGGACTGGCTGGGTTGGGGACAGAGGGAGTCGCACTTTCTGGGCAGCCCGGGGTAAGCAATGTGGGTTGGAAGGAGGGGCAGGTGCCACTCCGAAGCTGGGTCCCTGCTCTGCTGCCAGTACTCCAGGAGTCTGACAAGTTTACCAGGCTTGTTTCTGTTTCACTCCGTAAGCGACTTTTCCCAACTGCTAGCTCTGTGCTCCATTTATCTCCCCTCTCATTTGAACAGTAAGGTCCAAATATTCCCTGTTCAGCTTTGGCCCCCCTTTTAGCGGTTTTCCTCCCTTCTTTCTCCCTTTCCCGTTTCTCATCTCCCTCTCCACTCACCCCCCATTGCCTCCATTCTCCCGTTCGTTCTTCATCCCTCTTCTATTCTGCTTCCCTTGTTAAAGGCTCACCTTCTTAGTTCTACCACTGTGGTTTCTGATTCTCCCCTCGCCAGCGCTCCCTTTCCCCTAGTTTCTGGTCCTCACCTTCGCCCTCATAGCTGCCCTCCCAGCCTCATCCCGTGCACTTTTCGGTCACACCCACATGCATGTTCCAGTACATGTTCAAGCCCTCACCAGTCTCCCAGCCTCTTGCACACTGGCATGCTGTAAGGACCACTTCACGTTAGACGCTTGCTCCCTCAGTGTTTGAAGGGTGCACACTCCACTCCTCACACATGTGCACTCCTCTTTGGTCCTCAGTTTTACCTCTTCTCTTGTCCTTATTTTCGCTAAGCTTCAACAGAGGCGTGTTTGTCATGAAAGGACCTCCCAGCCTGGTTTTCTCCATAACCCACACCGCCAAGAATGCCTGTTGAGGGTTCCCTTTCCCCTTGGATGTAAATAGCCAGTGGTGCTTAGTGCAGAAGCACCTGTCTGTCCTGCCTTGTCCCTCCACTTCCCCTAGACCCACTACACTGCCACCCCTACCTGGTTGGCTTCTCCAATCTGCCTGAAAGATCTCCTTTCTCTCCACTGGGTGGTACTTTGCTTATGAGTACAGATCGCACAGAGCCCTCATCATAATACATGCATGTCTAAGGTGGGGAATAATGACATCTGTTTCCACTTGAACTGGGCAACATTTTAAATGGAATGATTTAATGGCCTAAAGCTTTAGGTTTCTGCTGCCAATTTCGCAGATAAATTCTAATCCATGGTAATAACATGTTTTAGTGATATATTATTCTTGATATGACTCTGAGAACACAAAAGTAATGGATTTTTGTTAGACTAAAGTAAAATAACTTTTCATTTTTGGCAAAGGTGATGGGCACTTTATCATGGAGCAGATGTGAATTAAACACCGCCTGTACTCATAATGTTAATTTCTTTTAGAAGTTTGTACAGCAGCATTAGACACAAGCTCAGATGGCAGAATCTGAAATGTGTTTGAAGTGGCAAATGGCTAAGGTGTGGTAAGAGGCGCCACTTTCAGCCTGAAGGATTTGATCCGTCACTCACATCCTGGTGATGAATCTTGGCAGTTCCTTTCCTAATGTGCAATTTAGTAAGTAGAATGGTCAATTAAAGCATCGGGACCATGGTGCTTCCAGGAGACCTTCACTCTGACAGTGTAGAGTTCCAGGCTTTACTGAGAATGCCTCCTATGGAGAGTTTGGTGTGGTCCTTGCTCACCTTCAGGTTTCAGACCTCATCCATTGTATGACAGACTCTGAGCTTTATGTTTTAGAGAACTCTTGACTCTCCAAACTTCTCAGAGATATTAAACAAGTGCTTACATTTTTCAATAGTGTATTTGTCATTTGAAGCAAATTTTATTTGCTTTACCTTTTATATTAATTTTATAATTCTATAAGAAATTCTATAATTATTGAACTTTTAGATTACCCAAGTTTTAGGGATGTTTAATCATTTATTTATTGTAAATCACATCTTTAATAAAATGTTGAGTATTGTTCTCCGTTTTCTGTGACTTCTCAAGCATCTGGTACTGACTTTGCTGATAGGCTGATACAGGTGGGCTTGGGGACAACTCAGGGGCATGCTTTCCTTAGTAGTAGATACATTGGGATATATATATATATATATATATATATATATATATATATATAATCATTATTGTTACTGATGCTCTGTAACTCATTAGACAAACACAATTCTACCCTGCAAAATCGTGCCCCATTCTTCTCAAAGTGTGTGAACTGAATACCTAGGAAAACACCTAACAGAACAATATGACAAGCTATTATTCTTATCCCAGTACATTCCTCGCAGCATCTCACAGAAAGAGCAGAGTGAAGTAGCAGTTATCCAATACCCTGGAATGCTAAAGCCTGGAAGTGCAAACATGTCAGTCAGTGATGCTGGTGCTTGTAGTTTTTAAGGAAGGACAAGGTCAAAATTGATACAAAGGTCAGCTGGTACACTTCTGTCTCCGAAGGGCCAGGGAATCCTTTTGTAAGAAGAGAACAACAACAAAACAAAACAAAAACAGAAAACAAAAACCTTCCCTTGAGTGGAGCTGTCATAAAGGGAATTCATCCTGCCACTCTCTTCCGTCTGTCACCTTATAAACCATCACTGTTCAGCTCACCTAGAAGAGGCTCCTGAGTTACAGTGATGTGCCAAGGTTTCAGCTTTTTGCTATGGTATTTCAGACCAATGAAGGCTTTGCCGTTCAGACTCCCTGAACTATTCAGTGGAAAGATTTGGACCTTCCTGGGAAAGTATTTGATGAAGTATGTGTTCACCAGAGCAACTCTTACCTGAACTTTGGATTTCAAAAGTACATGGCTTTCTAGAGTATACTGTAGTTTTCTATGAACATTTGCAACAGTTGTGTTATATGTATTTTGCTATTTATTAAATTTACCAACATTAATCTATTTCTAACAAAACTTGTTAATTGGTGCATAGAAGGTGTACTTATTCTCCAGTCTTCAGGCTGTGTTTTTAGTACATGCAGATCTGAGTCCTTATGTCATCTGGGGACAAATCAGAAGACAATGGAGTCAAGAACTTTAGTGGCCTTGCGTTAGGATTCAGACTCCAGACCTGGAGGCAGAAGGCACACTCTTGAAATTTGCCTACAAGTCAGATTACCTTTCAGCGTTTGTGATAACAGCAGCATCAACCAGTTGCTTTATTTTTACTTTATTGGCAAGTGCAAGTTGCTGTTCCATGATCTTTGTAAACAGCCCCATGAGGACACACAACTGCACAACTTTTAAGCACATTTCATTTTCAACTCCTTTTTTTCCCAAAATGTTTCTCATTCAACCATTTTTCATGAGTTTTGTACATATCTAGCTACTTCCCTGATATTAATCCAAGATAATTCATTCTGCATTTGGCATGCTTTTAATCAAAGGAAGGAAAGGAAAGTCTTCCCTTCCAAGTGATACATTCTCTTACTTCAGCAAAACAAACACAGCTGAGACATTCTGTGCCCTGGATTTGAGCATCAGTTACTGGATAAGATGCTATGACTTTTGTCATAGAGCAATGCTCATGCTACAGTACATGTTTCCACAGAGGATGGTTCTTCCAGATCCACACAGTCTTGCCAGTAGATTTAGAAATGGTGCCTTGAGTATTTATTGCTGAAGGCCAACCCATTCACTGTTATTATTCCACATTAAGTAGTCTCTCGTTTGAAATACATTGTATTGGTTACAATGAATGATTTATGTATGAGGATATGGAATCACCAATAAATAGAAGTCAATTACGTGTCCTTTGGGAGGATCAATGGGAGGATTCCTTGTAAGTTGAGTCCCTCTTGTACACCAAAGCACCAGGCTTTCCCAGTACTGTTCAACAGTGCACAGATCTTCAATTTATAACATTAAGATATTGTTTAAATACTTAATGTGCTGATTTGGTAGAGCTCTGGAAAACATAATTTCAAAGCTCTTAAATTTATATCTTCTTCAGGAAGAAAGGTGCCATACTTGGGTTCAATTGTTGACTTGACCCACCCGGGAAGAGGGAACCTCATGAAGGAATTTCTCCCATCCAGATTTTCCTGTGGAAATATTGGTGGGGCATTTTAATTGATTGCTAATTGATATGAGAGGGCCCAGCCTACATCAGATGGTGCCATCCCTAGGCAGGGGGACCTGGGATGTATAAGGAAGGTAGCTGAGCACCATGGGAAACAAGTCAGTAAACAGCACTACTCCTTGATCTGTGCTTCAGTTCCTGCCTTCAGGTTCCTGCCTGGGGTTCCTGCCTCCAGGTTCCTGCCTGGAGTTTCTGCTGACTTTCCTTAGTCCGTAGACTACAACTTGGAAGCCAAATGAACCCTTTCTTCCCCCTGAGCTGTCTTTGACCATTGTTGTATCATAGCAACAGAGTGGAACTAGGAGTGAAGGGATACTGGATTGTCACAGTGAGTCAGCCTGGGGAAACGGGTCCCCAGACTAGAACTGAGTAGTGTCAGTTGCGGTGATGCTCAGAACAGTTCCATTGCTAGGTGTGACACATGGCATTCATGTATATTAATTACAGAACAATAGAGTGCTTTTAGAATTTTCTAGATAATTGTTTTTGACCAATCTAATTAATTCAGAACAATTCAAATTTTCTTTTGGTTATAAATTTTTTTGCATATAAGCCTATTAATTATTTTAAAAACTTTTTTTAACAATCAAATTGGTCTATGGAATAAGAATTAATGCATTTATTTTTAAAAATTATCAAAATGGTGACAGTATAGCTCATGTCAGTCGGTTGTGGCCCTGCATTTCCTCTCGTCTGCTGTTTCTTGTGGGTGGAAAGCAGAGGGGTGATCTTACAGGCTGTGACCCTCTGCTCCCTGTTTACTATTCCTTAGTGGGAAGCAGTTTGGGGAGATGGTGATTCAGTGAGAGGCCAGGACATTTCTCCATTCCGCTCCCCTAAGATTCCAGGCCTTTGGAAGCTGTAGTTCTACCTCTCTACCCAGAGGCAACTTCTCACGACCATACCACCCGGTCCTCCAACTGGTTGGCTCACAATACATTAGTGATCTCACTGACCTTATTTGTTATATTTGTAGCAATAATTTTAGTAATAATAATAACAGGATAGAGGAAGTGCTGGGGACGGGCAGTCGGGCCTGCATGGTAGGCAGATGCTCTGGACTACCCACTCACAGGAGCTCCATGGTAATTATTGTGATTATATTTAAATAAATGACTTTCTCGCATAGCGTTGCTGGTGTGTGTGTGTGTGTGTGTGTGTGTGTGTGAGTGTGTATGTGTGTGTGTGTATGTGTATGTATGTGTGTGTGAGTGTGTGTGTGTGTATGTGTGAGTGTGTATGTATGTGTGTGTGAGTGTGTATGTATGTGTGTGTGTGTATGGTGTGTGTGTATGTGTGTGTGTGTATGTGTGTATGTGTGAGTGTGTATGAGTGTGTGTGTGTGTGTCTGTGTATGGTGTGTGTGTATATGTGTGTATGGTGTGTGTGCTTGTGTGTGTATATGTGTGTGTGTGTGTGTGTGTGTATGTGTATGTGTGTGTATGGTGTGTGTGTATGGTGTGTGTATGTGCATGTGTTTGTATGGTGTATGTGTGTGTGTGTGTATGGTGTGTGTGTGTGTGTGTGTATGTGTGTGTATGGTGTGTATGTGTGTGTGTATGGTGTGTGTGTGTGTGTGTGTGGTATGTGTGTATGTGTGTGTGTGTGTGGTGTGTGATTTTCTGAGGGCTTCATGTTAAGTTTTCTCCTTTCTCATGGAACTTTGGTATTGGGTTACATCCTATTTCATAGATACGCTATGTGTTTCATTCAGATCAAGCAATGAGAACAAGGACTTATTTTCAACATATTGGCAATACCTAGGATTTTTCTAGCAACAATCATTGTCAAATAGGGTGTTTATTCTTCTACTGTGGTTATTTTGACATAGTTAAGAGGACTTTGAAGAAATTAAATGATAGTCTTTAATATTTTGTCAGAATGAACTTTATGTTCTTCTTTGCTATATTTAGTTTGGACAACCTTGGATTTTTAAGTCTTGAGATTACTGCTCACTGATCCACAGGACCTGGCTTTTATGCGGGCAACACAGATAATGTGAATTAATGAGTCAATGATAGAGAAAGTGAAGAACGAGCCCATTTATATAGTGAGTCGTTCAAGGTTTTAGCAGCCCAGTATCTTTAACACTCCTGGATTCTAATGGTGACAGAAAGAAAGTGTTTTGTTTATTGATTATGTGTACAACAGAATTATTCGTCTTAATTTCTGTAAAATTCTTCATAGCTTGTCACATGCTCATTGGAAAAATTCAGAATTTTATTTTTGTTTCTTTTCTTAATTTTTTCCTTGTATATTTTGATCCAAAAATTTCCCCTCCCCCAACTTTTCCTAAATTCTTCCTAGATATTGCCACATAATTTCATGTTCTTTCTCTCTTTATATTAAAAAAAAAGAAAATACAAATAAACAAACAAAACTAATAAGACACCCCCGCTGTAGCAGGTCCTGGCATGAGGCCTGCCCTGGACAGTGGTCGCTGCACCTGCTGTAGCTGGTCCTGGCCTGATCTAGAAAATGGTTGGTCCACCCACCCACTACTCTATAGACAAAAACAAATGCTCCCTTCCCACCAGGTACCAAGTGTGATCTTCTTAGTGGTGGGATTTCATGTCAAGTTTGTCTTCTCAGCATTGGGATTTGACTTGAACCTGTGCAGCTCTGTGCATACCATGACGGTCTCAGGGAGCTCGTATGTACATCAGTCCTGGTGTGTCTGGAAGACATTGCTTCTTTGGAGTTCCCCATCACCTCTGGCTCCCACTATGTGCTTCCTCTTCTGAATATATCCCTGGACCTTTCTGGGGAGGACTTTGATGAAGACATTCAGTTTAGGACTTAGTGATCCAAAATCCCCCACACTCTGCCCTCTGTCCAGTTGTGGGTGTCTGTGTTAGTTACCATCTACTAAAAGAAGAAGCTTTTCTGATGAGGGTTGGGTGAGGCGCTGACTTGTGGACATAACAGAATGTCATTCGGAGTCGTCTTACTGCTTCACTCATTTAACGGAATATTAGTATTAGATTTCCCCAAAGGCCTACAGCCTATGGGTCAAGTTCTTGGCCACTTTGCAGTATCAGATATGAGTTTCATCTCAAGGACAGTGGTTGGTCAGTTCCATTACATTGGTGGCACTGTTGAACCAGTTTGTCTTGCAGACTGTTTTAAGTTGCAAGGTTTGTAGCTGGGTGACATTGATGATTATCTTTCCCTTCTAGTAACATATGTGGTACCTTGAAGTACCATGGAGACTAGTCAGTAAGAGTAATGGATACTTCTACAGTAGTAGGTTTCCATATGGATTTTCACAAAATCCGTTTTTCACAAAATTTACTGATAGTTATTCCTCCCCATGTTCTCTTATTTCTTCTTTTACTGTCCTCCTACTTCCTCTCCATTTAATCTTCCTATCCGAGTTTCTTCTTTCTCTTTATAACACTATACTCTCTTTCCCCTTCCTTGGAAGACTATCATTCCCACTCTTCCTTTATTAGCTCCCTACTCTATATGGTTATTCAGATCGAAACACTGGCATCTGAAGCGTAGAAGCTAAAACAACGCTGGATGATAACAGAACCGCAGGAGCTCTCACTGTCCTAGGTACCGAGTTCTACTACAGAACTATAATAATAAAGACAGAACAATGTTGGTACAAAAACAGACATGTTGACCTATGGAATAGAAGCAAAGACAAAGACATAAGTCCTCACACCTGTGGACACCTGACTTTTTATAAAGAAGTCAGAATACATACTGAGAAAAAGAGAGCATCTTCAAATGGTGCTGGTCAGACTAGCTGTCTGCATATAAAAGAATCCCAGTAGATTCACATGTATCACTCTGCACAAATTTCAACTCCAAATGGACCAAGGACATCAACATCAGCTGGATATGCTGAATCTGGCAGAAGAGAGATTGAGGAATAGCCTTGAACTCATTTGTACAGGAAAGGACTTTATGAATACATCATAAACGCACAAGAACAATGACCAACAAGTAATAAATGGGACCTCATGAAACCGAGAGTCTTCAGTATGGCAAAAAAAAAAAAAAAGACATAATTCAAGCAAAGTGTCAACCTACAAAACAGGAAAATGTCTTTAGCAGCTGCACATCTGAGAGTTAGTATCTAGAATATATAAAGAACTAAGAAACTTAACATCCAGAAATCATGTGGCCCAGTTAAAGAAAGGTATAATACAAAGCAGAGTTCTCAGAAGAAGAAACACAAATGACTGAGAAGCAACTAAAGAAATGTTCAACATCCTTAGTCATCAGGGAAATACAAATCAAAACCAAGATTTCATCTTACACCAGTCAGAATGGCTAAGATCAACCAAACAAGAGACAGCTCATGCTGGCAAGCATGTGGAAGAAGGGGAGCACTCTCCCATTGCTGGTGGGAGTGCACAGCCACTATAAAATCAGTGTGTGGTTTGTTGAGCAGATAGGAGTCGATCTACCTCAACATCTTGCTATACTTCTCTTGGGCATGTACCAAGGAATGCTTCCTTCTACCACAGAGACACTTACTTGATCATCCATGTTCACAGATGCTCTATTCATAGCCAGATATTAGATGTCCCTCAACTGATGAATGGCTAAGGAAAATGTGTACACTTACAGAATGGTATGTTATCCAGCTGTCAAGAACAATGAAATTATGGAATCTGCATCCATAATGAATGGAACTAGAAAGAAACCATCCTTAGTGAAGTAACCCAGGCCCCGAAAGACAAATATTACTCATCTTCCACTGGGCCATTGTTAGCTTCTCAGGGACTACATTTTTAGATAAGACTTGACTCTCTTCTGGAAGCTAACAATTGCCAATATCTTTAAAGTTAGGGTGGCAATGTGTGCCTAACTCAATCTTCATGCTGGGATTTAGTCTGACTGGGCTTGAAATGCATTCTGTTACAACCACTATGAGTTCATATACACAGTTGCCTTACTGTGTTGAGAAGAATCTGATTCCTCATAGTCACTGTTCCCTTCTCGTTCTTATGCTTTCTGTCTCTTCTTCTGCAGTGATCTCTGGCCCTGTGGAGGAGGGATGTGATATCTGTGTTCACATAACACTGTACAATATCTTACTCTCTGTACCTTGGCCAGTTGTGGGTTTCTGGGTTAAACACCACCTCCTGCACATAGAAACTTCTCTGATGAGAGTTTAGAGGTGCATTAGTTTATGGATATAATAATAAGCGATTAGGGGTTGGTTTGATAGTATGCCAGTTTAGCAAAATAATAGTGGCAGATTCACCCCTAGGACCTATGACCTGTCTACTCATAGGTTCTTGGCTCAGTGATGTTGCTGGTATGGGTTTCACATTGTGGAGTGGGCCTTGAATCCAGTGAGTACATAATTGTTTTAGTCCAGTGTGTCTGTGCCATTGGTGGACCAAGGGGCACATCTTTCAGAGCCAGCTGCTATTGTAACTTGCTGGTTTCACAGATAGCTGATTAATGGTTACTTTTATCTCTGATGGCATGCAGAGAACTTGCCAGATTTATCTTTTAATTGCAAGGAAAAACTTACTAGAGGGTTCTGAAGAAAAGTGTGTGAATTGCTTACCATATATTTCAGATACAATGGGGGATGTTAGCTTTTAAAATTGGAGCCTTTAAAAGAATCCATTAGTTGCTAGTTATTAGAGTTTGTACATGATTTGATCATATTCATCCCCATCCTACAACTCTTCCCAGTCCCTCTTCCTTACACTCTACTCTTAAACCATCAGGAGCAGTTTGTGCTACCAAAATATTCCTGTCTGTGTTATCTTCCACTGGGGTGTGGTATGATTAGACATTTTAAATAATAACAACAAATTAATTTTATTAAATTTGTCTATGCATTTGTGCATTGATGGATGTATGAGCTGTCAAGACTTAATATGTATTTTCTAAGGTGCATTTCAGTAGAAAAAATATTAAATTACAGGGGTCTTGCTGTTAAGATTTTGTAGTTCTAATCTGAAGAGGACCCGTGGTTTCGAGTAACTGGAGAGGCCTCCTCACCCTTCCCACTATACCTCACAGAGGGAAGGGACTCCTGACACTCAAATCACACCACACCACACAGAAGGCATGAACTCTCTTTACCCCCATCGCTATACCACCAGAGGGCAAGAAGTCTTCACAGTAGAGAAGTTTCCTGTCTTCCTCCCATTTTTTTCTCAGTTTTTAACTCAACTCATGGAACCTGCTCTTCCTTTCTTCCCAGGAAACAATTAAATGAAATCAGTAGAGACAACAGAAGCAAAAGCACATTGGCTATTGCAATAGGTGAATAGTTCTCGGCTGTAAAAAGTAGCTACACACCCCAAAGAGGACCAGCATTCTGTGTTATCCCAGCCATTTCTCACAGGTAGCTGACAGTTCTTCATAAACCACAAGGCAGTGACAGGAGGTGATAGGTTTTAGTGTGGCCACAGGCTTTGAGTATGATGCCCAGGGGTTATCTATCAGCATTGCTCTTTCGGATCCACATCAAGCTCTGCATCCTGACGGAGAAACTTTGATGCTCTCCAGCATCCAGCTGGCAGGGGAATTGGTCTTAATCACTTTCTCTGAAAGCAGGAGAAAGAGAAGAGAAGGGACTTGGCAGTGCTGGTGACATTAAGTGTTGTGCTTTTGCGTGGAAGCCAACACAGTGTACTTTCCAAATAGCTAGTAAATTTGCTCAGTTTAAGGGAGATTTTTAACCCTGCTCAGTCCAGAACTAAATTGTTCTTTGTGGAATTTGACTAAGTCATTGGACATGTACAGGGTAGAGAGGGAGTTTTTATGCTTTATATTTTGAATTTTTAAAATATTTGGTTGTATACACTGCCTTGAACTATTTACAGTCCTGGTTCATTACAACTTCGTGGGAAAGGATCTTATCTTCGAAACCCTTTTACTCTTGCGCTGCTGAGTTGAATTTAATCACAGTGAAGAGGCTTAATAGGTATTATTTTGAACTCTATTAATAGCCCACAAAAAACTGAGGTCATCATAGCTGAAGGCTAGCCTGGTCTACATGAACATATCTCCTCCAATCAATACTCTCTCTTCTTGGCAGAGGCTCTAACAAAGTCAAAGTAGGTAAACGTCTCTCTCCAATTAGCCTCTTCCTAAGTTTTCCTTCTCATCCCATTATGAACTCTAATCCAAGAACTGTTATTCAAAGACTCGTGGTCTCAGAATAACATGGCATTGTGGATTTGCTGCAAAGACCCAGGGCTAAAGAAAGGACCTTTGATGGGGAGAAGGCGCTGGGGCTGTATCTCCCTGCACGCATGTTAGAATATCTCCCTGAGTTTTGTAAATGCTTGGGGCTTTCTAGCCAAGCTCGCTAAAGCAGGTTCAAAGGGCTCAGTAAACCACCTGCGTGCGCGTCCTGTCGAACAGTACTCCTTCCACGGGATACTGAGGTCACAGTTATCAGATCTTACTTATAGACACAATATTTTTCACAGAAAAACACATTTGATTCGTGTAGACTCTTCTTTGAAATTAATAATGTGAGTAATTGATCATTTCTGTTGCTAAGCACAGTTTTTGCCACATTTCCCGCGTCTGAACTCTGAACGCAGTGTGAGGAGATGCAAGGAGAGATATAGAAGGGAGAAAGGAAGGAAGGGGAAAAATACACTCTGCATTTTAATTGACTTAAGTGATACTCGTTAAAACTTAGGTCATTTGGAATGACGTAAAATGAAGTTCATCAATTGTGCTGTTTAGAGCTACAGTGACAGGGAATGAATCCATCCAATACTAGAAATACCCTTAGTCTATGTCTTCCCTTTGATAAAGTGGGGTATGCACCACCTGTGTGCAGTGACCGCACAGTCCAGAAGAGGGCACCAGACTCCTTTGAAAATTGACTTATTGTGGTTGTGAGCCAACCTCTGGATGCCTGGGAATCAAACCTAGGTCTTTAGGGAGAGCAATCAGTGCTCCTAATCATTGAGACACCTCTCCACACTTATCTATAAATATTTACATAATAGGATGGCTCAATAACAGACACCATCAATCAATTTTGCTTACACATATTCATTATTATTATATTTTAGAAACTTCAACTAGTCCTATGTGGGAAAACATCATGGTGAGGCTGGTGATATTTTTGCACTTAATTTGAGAGAAGTAATTGTCCCAGCTGGGCCTCACCTTTGGCCTTTAGATCTCCTAAATCTGTGCTCAGCTTTTGAAGAACCTCTGCCTGATGTAGGTCCCAGGTGACAGTTCTTTGGAAGCTGACGCTGGTAGAAATCACAACAGCTGGGTCACTGTGAAAGACATCTCAGAGGTCGGAACACTGTGAGTTTCCACAACACGTGCAAAGTTAAAAAAGTATCTGGGGTCTATAAAAACTGACCCCTCCAGCTTTATTTAGCATGTAACAGTTTGCAAAGTTCTGTGTGCAACAGTTGTCAACCAAACAAAAATGCTTTTTTCTAGTAGATAGTAAAGGAAAATGTCCATTGGTTAAACTGATTGGATGGCACTTGCTTTATCTGACAGAATTACACTAAGGATATTTGACCCATGCTGTATTTCCATGCCTACATACTCCAGACTACATGCCATCTGAGAGGAGCACGATGTCAGGATGCATGCTGCCTTGCACAGCCAAGGCACCCCGGGCTCAAAGTCCTGTCATAAAAATCTCAGATTGCTGGAGGACATTCCCAATCTTTTCTAATTCTAGTTCTTCTCTTTCTGCATTCTTACACTTGTCCTTTTTATGTTTATTCTATCAGTGTCACATGATGGCGCAAGAGTGCTCAGATCTAAACAGTTGCAGACTCTCAACAGAGCCACACAGGAGTGTGTGTGTGTGTGTGTGTGTGTGTGTGTGTGTGTGTGTGTGTTCTTCATCTAGAAACCTACTTTCGCACCCATTTAATGCTTCTTCCATAGGTCACAGTTCTTTCATTCCCCCATATCCAACATTTATATTAACTGACCCTAGAATGCACAGAGGAGTAACCACAGTTATTTTATCTTGGGTGTGATGTATTTGCCTTGTGATAATTCATGAGGCAAACAGCTATTTCACACCTGAGGCTTCCCTTTGCTGGTGAGAAGAGCAGAGGCCTTTGATCACGTGATGACCTTGTCTCATCATATTTCCTTTCCTGGGCTCAATTTGTTCTGTGTGTGAGAGGTTACACCTGCACATGCCCTGTAGTTAACTGTCCGTAGATTCCACACACATTTGTCTTCTGTCCGTGAACTGTTCCAAACGTCTGCGAAGAGTTTATGTTCACCCTCTTCTGTAAGCACAGAAACCTCTGCCAGTGCGATGGGTTCTTCTAAACCCTGCGGCCGTGCTCACTTCATTGTGATGCCATGATTGTTGTGCAGTTAATGCCTGTTAATGTTTCCATGTTAGTAAGTCAATTTTTTTCTTTTTTCTGTTTTGCTTGCTTTGAGAATATTGTGATTTTTCAAATCACAGATCAAACCTCCAGTGAATTCATTGCCCTCCTATTTCCAACTACAACTTTATACATGGGATACAACCCTTAAAAACAGTTTCATGTTTCTTTGAATTTATTTTTAATGTCTTGGAAAATGGAATACTATCTTTTTTTACCTGCTGCAAAGTGGGTCACAGATAGCTTTTAACCTATAGATTATGAAAATTAAAGTAGAAAACATTTGTAAGCACTTCAGCCTCATACCTGGCCCCAAATGAGCAATCAATGAATTTCGACAATCAGGATATTAACAAATGAACCCTCATTGGTATCCATTTAATTGACAGCAATCAAAACCCAGATTTGGGTCATGTCACGATTATATGCTTAGAAAAAATGGTTTTTTAAAAAAGTCATACATCAATAACCTCTACTCCACATTTTCTTCTGTAAGTGGTTTTAGCTGCATATAATCAATAACATTAAATGAGCAGTTTCAGAGGTAAGCAACTCACAAGTTGTCAGCTATACTCTAGCCTAGCCACTCACACAGGCCTCCTCCTTAGTTCCCCGGATCCACACTGTATACAGCACCAGCCACATTGTAGTCTGAAAACTTGCGGTAAGAATTCTTAAATGCACTCTTTTCCTTTATCTGTGGGGATTATAGGAATTTACCACAGGCCTGGAAAGACATCACCTATAATTATGAGACCCACTGCAAACGAATCTAAGCGGACTAGTTTCAGAATATATTGTACGGCACAGACATATGTTTGAGAGTCTATCTACTGTGACAAGTGCATCTGAAGTGTGTTGTTATCAATTCTCATTATTTTTGCACAGAGGCTGTTCAGAATGCTTGTGCCCACATCTCTGATTAATTTCGGTATTCTGTCAGTCACACACCATCTTTTATAAAAATAGGGGCATGCCTTCTTTTTAAATTTCTTTCCAGTGTAAAAAGAAAATGTGGATGTCAATAATATTATTAAGACACAGCAATGGGGATTGAAATTGTTCTTGTCAAAGATAATTCACTGTTTACTAAACAGTAAATACGAGTCTTCTTGGCTTTTGATAAAATTATATCTATTTTTTTTGGTTTGTTTGGTTTTTGACATTATATCTGTCTACGTAACCCAGGCAGGTCTTACGTCTGGCCTCAGTCTCCCAGGAATGGGAATTACAGGTGTGTGCCAGCATTTTTAACTTAGTTCAGTAATAAATTGCCTGAAATTAGATCTTGTTTCTACTCCTTTTTTGAGTAGAGTCATAAAATAAGATATCACCTATAGGTAGGGAAATGTAAAATCATAACTGAAAGAACTGATCAAATGCATCTTAGAAGGCAGAATTAACCTGAATAATGTGAAACAGCAGTGGTCTTACTATGTCTAATTTCTCTAACCTAATAAAATTACTTTCAAATTCATAACATTCAAAAGACATCTCACTGTAAATGTTCCAAATATTTTGTAAGTTTCTGATTAGCATTTTAATCCTAAGTGTTTTAGTGGTTGAGAAACAAAATGTCCTTAGTTTCAAAGACAAACAACATTTTATTTTGGGGGGCCTTCAGTATGTACTGCTATTTTGTGAGACAGTCAATAAACAGTTCCATGATTGATTGCTTTGAATTTCCTTCAGTGTTTGAACCACTCTTAACCCCTGACTTGTTGATGAACAGCAAGTAGTGACATGCTGCAAGTTGGAAATTAATTCTTAGTTGTCCAATTAAAACTGGCATTTGCATCTCAAGCAATTCCCTTAGAGAAAAATGCAAAGGAGGAAGTTGGATGTGTTTGAAGATTAAGTGGAAATGCACATTATAACTACAAAACTAATTAAAATTAAAGAATGACAAAGCTCTCTTCTTAATGAAACATTCAATTTGTTATCTATTTTAGATTATCTTCATTTGGTATCAGCAAATATGTTGGTGGTCAAATAGGCAAACAGCTCTCCTAAGTCCTGCATAATTAGAACAAATGATTGCTGGAGATTCTAGAGGGATCAGAGCCTAAAAAACCAACATACAAATACATATTATTTAATGGCTCTAATATAAATGCTTTATTTAGAAGGAAGTGGTGGTGTCTGCACACACACATACATATACACATGTATGTTCTGCAATGACTTACTCAAGAAGTAAAAACTGACATATATGCATTGAATATATATGTTATAAAAATTGAATATATATGTGTGTGTGTTTGTGTGTGTGTGCATATCAAGGCCCCCTAGGCTATGAGCTCAAGTCAGTTAATAGCTGTTAAGAGATAGAGATTCAGTCTTTAGGGTTCATTTGTATTATTTTAAAATTATGTGTGTGTGTATAGTCACATGACTTCAGGGGCATGGAGAGCCCAGAAGAGGGTGCCAGATCCTCTGCAGCTGGAGTTACAGAGCCCTGTGGGCACTGGGTGTGCGTGCTGCAGCCAAACTCTGGGCCTCTGGAGGAGCAGCCCTCTAAACTGAGGAGCTCTCCGCCCAGTCCCAACCATGCGTTGCCTTTACTGACCGTATGAAGAACAAACATGTGTGCATTGCTGTACCTCTGCTTCTCATCTGCAGAAAAAATGGCCTTTGCTATAATGTATTATTTTTTATGTTGAAGAGACTTCTATAAGAAATAAAACATTGAAATTTAAATGATTATTACTGAGAAAGCACTCTAATTGCCAAAATTTTATGAATCTGAGTAGGACATAAATTATAATTTAAAAACTTGGTATAACTACGTTCTGTGTGTTCCTAATGATGCCACAATGAAATTCAGCATGTTACTTAATCAATGCATGCTTTTTAAATTCAGCAACGACTAGTTTGCTCTTATTTTACTTGGAATAATTAACATGCATTTTAGGGTAATCACACACATAAATGACACAATATAGCCACCTTCTGTACGGAGCCCTTCACTGCTCAGTAGCCAGCCGTGATAAACACATGAGCCGGTGTATGGAGACGGGAGAGTCAGCATCTCATTAGTTGTGGAATCCTAAATTAGCTCTTCCATACCTTTGAGTTTTTCATTTCTAGGATTGCACTGTTTGTCTCACTGAGCTATGGCAGGAGGACTGTAGACACAGGATGAGGGCTTGCAAGAGAGCGAGTGTGGACTAAGACGGCCAAGCCCTTCTTGTTGTTAATGAGGAGCAGCACATCGACGGCTCAGGAGCTTTACTCGTAGCTCCTGTCACTCCCGTACCTTCTCTTTTCACATCGGTCCTTCACTGTCAGCCAGCATCTTCCCGTCTATGTCACACGTGTACGTGTGTGCATGTGTGCACATGTGTGTCTCTGCATGTGTGCCTGTGTGAGTGCGAGTATGCATGTGTGTATGTGCATGTGTGTGCATGTGTCTGTGTGTGCACATGTGCGTGTGTGTGTGTGTGCATGTGTCTGTGTGTGCACATGTGCGTGTGTGTGTGTGTGCATGTGTGTGCATGTGTCTGTGTGTGCACATGTGCATGTGTGTGTGTGTGTGTGTGCATGTGTCTGTGTGTGCACATGTGCATGTGTATGTGTGTGTGTGTGTGTGCATGTGTCTGTGTGTGCACATGTGCGCGTGTGTGTGTGTGTGTGTGTGTGCGCGTGCTTGTGAGTGCGTGTGTGCATGTGTAAGTGTGGTAGATCAATATTCCGTATGTGAGTGAAAACATGAGATAGTCCTTACACTTTTGTTCTCCCAGTTTCCCTCTGTCCCTCCATTTCCTGCCCCGGCTTCTTCCCTCATAGCACCCATCTACTTCCATGACAGATGTAGATACAGGCAGGAAGATAGATACGTGTGTAGATGAACAGAGATGATAAATGTATCACTCTGTCTGTTAGAGCGTCTGTACCTTTCTTGTGCTTGTTTCCGGTGCTGTTCATTGTCTTGCAAATGCCATGACTTTATCCTTCTTCACATCTAGATAGAAGTTTGTTGTGGAAACATGTCACATTTTCTAAACCATTCTTCTTTTGGTGAATATTTAAGACATTTTCTATCTACAGGACTATCTACAGGACACTAATTTATCTGTATGATACCAATACAAAAACAACAGTGCAAAGAAAACAAACATGAACCAAAGATGTCTTGAAAACCACCTCTATTTGATCCCCTGTTTTCTGTTTCCTATTAGTAATTCTGGTGGTGCACACAGTATGCACGAAACCATCTCTCTAATGGGCCCTTGACATCCTGCTTCTGTGAATTGAATGCTAAGATTGGCAGGATCCATGAGCATTTGAGTATGGTGAGAAAGATTATTCTGAAAAAGGAAGTGTAAAGTCTTGAAGTTATTCAATAAAAGCAACAGATACAACTGTGTAAGTAGTTGTGGGTGTAGTGACAAGATGTCTACAGGAAAATAATTACAATCGAGTTGCGCTCTGAACTTGGATCACTTTGTAAATCTTTCGGTTTTTTGGTTAATTACATTTTTTTTTTACTATCTCATACATGAGTTTTGTATTTACATCATCCACATCCCTCCCTTCTGTTCTAACCTCCTGTTCTAATTGTTACTGTTACACACACACACACACACACACACACACACACACACACAATGGAGCCCATTCAGTGTTGCTAGTTTGCATCTGTGTTAGAGCTGACCATTCAAGATTAGATCAGCCATCAAGCTCTGGTCTCTGGAGAAGAAGGGTCCTCCCACTCTGTAGCCGTTGTTTGCCTGGAGCACTTCATGTAGTGGTAAAGCCTGGTGGAAGATGTCTCCAGTGCGAGGAAGACTGTGGGCGATTGTCCCCAGTGTGAGGAAGACCCTGGGGGATTGTCCCAGTGTGAGGAAGGTGGTGCAGGATTGTCCCCAGTGTGAGGAAGGCAGTGTGGGATTGTCTGGTGCAGGATTGTCTGGTGCAGGATTGCGGGATTGTCCCCAGTGCGAGGAAGGCAGTGCGGGATTGTCCCCAGTGTGCAGGATTGTCCCCAGTGTGATGAAGACCCTGGGGGTTTGTCCCCAGTGTGAGGAAGGCAGTGCGGGATTGTCTGGTGGATTGTCTGGTGCGGGATTGTCTGGTGCAGGATTGTCTGGTGCGGGATTGTCTGGTGCGGGATTGTCTGGTGCGGGATTGTCTGGTGCGGGATTGTCTGGTGCGGGATTGTCTGGTGCAGGATTGCGGGATTTTCCCCAGTGCGAGGAAGATGGTGCAGGATTTCACCCACAGTCTTATTTACTAAGAGAAGGTATTGCCAGATCTTTCACAGCTGGTGTGTGAACATGCATCTACACATTTAAGTGAAAGTGTATTTATAGTCTGGGTGTGAGGACTTGCTTCTAACTTACTTTTGAATAACTCTCCTACTAGATCATCTAGTCTTTCAAACTACCTTTAAAAGCATATGCTGTGGGACTTTGGATATTGGTATATCTAAACATTTTTTCCTAAATAAGCATCATACTCATGATGATTAATTAAGAGTCTGTTTATAATTGAGGCTTACTAAGGGTAAGGGGGACTGCATGCCTCATGTTATCGGGGGAAGGTGATAGTCAGGGTTTAGTAATTTTGATAATCTTGAGCACAAAGTATGTGGAAGCACTATGGAAGACTGCTGGAAATCAGGAAAAGGCAAGCGTGAAAACTGTCTTGTCCTCAGCTGAACTGACCAGGTGGGAAACCACAGATGTGGATGATGCAGGATTGACAAAGAGGACAAGAAGGGTTAGTCTCGCCAGCCCAGCTGCTCTAGCCTGACACTGTGTGCATCAAAGAACCCAGTAAGAACCAGCACTGGCGAGGCTGAGACAGGATCACATCTGTGACACAGCACTGGAGAGACTTGGTCAGGAGGATCACATTTGTGATCCAGCACTGGAGAGGCTGAGGCAGGGGATCACATCTGTGATCTAGTACTGGAGAGGCTTGGTCAGGAGGATCACATTTGTGATCCAGCACTGGAGAGGCTGAGGCAGGGGATCACATCTGCGATCTAGTACTGGAGAGGCTTGGTTAGGAGAATCACATCTGTGACCCAACACTAGAGGCGCTGAGGCAGGGGAACACATCTATGATCAAAGCTGAAGACGCTGAGGCAGGACCACATCTGTGATGCAGTAGGGGAAGCTTGGTGAGGAGGGTCAGTAGTTCTGGGCTAGCTTGGGCTTCACAACAGCCTGGTTTCAGTAACACCAGTGACTTTCCTCTGGGCTCCCACCCTGCCTCAGGTAGGTCTCAGGGTTTTTATAGCCCGTGGCTCCCCATGTTATCGCCCGTGGCTCCCTGCCAGCTCTGCCAGTTGTTTGTATCACTACAGAGCCCAGCATGCCTTGAGCCAGGCATGACATGATACCTTCCACATTGATGGTAGCTGATAAAGTTTTGTTAAGAAAAGCAGTTAAATTTCAGAAAGCAAAATGTTTACTTGTAGGACTTTTCCACATTTAATAAGACAATGTTGAATATTCATTTTGCCAAATATAGCTGAATACATATGTAGTTTTAACAAATACATTTTGTGTTGGATTCTTTTTTCTGAGAATTATACCTTCTCCAGTCTTAAGACACAGAAATATGATTATCCATAAATTTAACTATTTGCCTATAGTTTTTACATTTAAAACATGAACGTGAAATGTTTATAACACACAATCTAGGATCCCACATATGTGTGCTCCATAGTGAGTTTTAATGAACACGGGTGTAAACAGGTACAGGGGTATGGATTTACTGGTTCTAGCCAGTACTGCTAACCTAAGGCTGGCCTGTTCTCTAATCTTCTCTGTACTCTCAGATCGTAGGCCTTCTGTTGACTTTCCACTTCCTTGGTAATATAAATTAGCAATATTTATTAACACATTTAACATTCGTTAAATTTGTTAATTACTTAAATTATTTGTTAAATTTAACACATTTGCTAATATTTATTAACAATAATTATTAACATCAGTATATGACATATACTGAGGCGAGCTGTGCATGATGTACACTTTCCTTCCTTTACATGGAACATCGCGTCTTCTGGAGGACTCATCTCTCCACAGGAAACAAACAAAGCTGTCATCTTACAAGTGTATCTTTCAGGAAGGTTTTGTTTTTTGTTGACATGTCCAAACATTGTATGTTTAAATTTCTACTTACACTTCCATTTTCAGAACACACAAGGCTCTTCTAACACTGCTGTTTTACTTCTTTTCCTTTCAGAACAGGCAGTAATTGCTCAGTATGTTCATAAATGCCATCTTGTAGGAACTCCACTCGTTCTCTCATAGTGTGGCTTTGTTGGACCCCAGGGCCCAAACGGGACGCCACACCCCCACAGAGACTCACAGACGGGATATCGATGCAAATAGCAGGAGGATTTTTATTCCAGTATACTGGGACCGCTCCAACACGCAGGATAGAAGCGGTCCTGAGGGACAGAAAGCAAGCCTTTTTATTTACAGTTGAAACGGTTGCTAGGGGGGTGTACAGTTGCTAGGCACAGACCAAGTTGGTACAAGTTGATTGGTACCCAAATTGCTTTCCCATTTTGATAGGTAGGGGCCAGTTAACCTCTAAACTGATTGGCGCTAGCATATAGCAAGGTCGTGGGCTCCTAAAAAGAATACGTGCTCAAGGTTCCGGGCAACTGCGTGGAGGAAACTCTTTTGCCCAAGGCCATGGGCAGTCTACGGGGGAAGGGGAAGCTCTCTAGCCCAAGGCCGTCTCGTTTGTCCAAGAAAAGTTTTTTTCTTTAACTCTGGGAACTCTCCAGGGTCACGGTGCACCTGGCTTGGGCCTACACAATTTTGGTGCTCTTAGAAGCCTGACTAAAGTTTGGCTGTTTTGGTCTTTTTCTATACTAGGGACCTGAATCTTAGGCCTGGGGCGAGGGTCCCGACCCCCACAGTGGAACAGTCACTAACGCCAGAAGTCCTATTACGTTCTGGTGAGAACTCATCCAGCATAGCATCCTCTGACTCCTTGTATCAAGTTGGTAATCACTAGCAAACTGTACTGTGGAGAATTAGATCTTTTGTTTTGTCTTGTTGATTCAGGTTACATGATACAAATAAGAAAGTAAGAAGCAATTTAAACATGGCTAAGAGTGAAAGCCAAAGCTGAAAGTCAGTAAAAACATGTTCTGTGCTAAGGTGCATGTTAGGGATCCTGCAGCATGCTCCTGGGACACTGCTGTCTTCATGACAAGTGAATACATGTCTAATATGCATGCCAATGTGTTCAATGTAGTGCGTTAGTAACAGTTTTGTATTTGAGTAGATGTTTTAGTTAGAATATAAACATGTAGTTTTGTTTGTTTGTTTTTGCTATGAAACATTTCCTAAAACATTTTGAGGTGAATTCCACAGAGTTAGGAACTTGCTTTTTGGTCATGGCAGCCATGAGTAATGTTGTCTTCAATGTCACTGCTCCAGCTAATGTTGTTTTGTAGGTTCCGTTGCTTATATGTGAGCTTCACTCACCCTGCTGACCTGTAGCTTTAAGCCGTTTGAGAGACACACACTTGTCTTGGTAATCTTAATTAAACCATGGGTGTTGGGGGTGCACAGAACAGCTGTTAAAAGCTTCTCAGTTCCTGTTATTATTGTTAGGGCTGTAATATCTTGAAGGTGTTCAGCAGTGTTTATAACTTTCATCCACGTGATCTCAGGAACACTACGCCTTGAGTTCCGAATACCAAACAGAGTCCAGTTATTGCCACATCACTCCCTGCTAGCATGTGTGTAGCCACTGCTTCTAGCCATGTTGAGGAGCTGAAATTTAAGTTTGCGATTATTGGAGAATATCTGTGTCCTGCTGCTACCCTCAACTCAAAATGCTCCAGTTGCCTTAGGCCGCTGAGATGGCTCATCTGTTAAAGACACTTGCTGCCAAGTCCAGTGATCTCATTTTGATCCTTGGGAAACACATGGGGAGCAGAGAGAACTGGGTGCTGGAAGCTGTTCTTTGGCATCCACGTGTGCTGCATGTGTCTGCATGCGCACACACAAAATATATGGATAAATGTAAAAATACCTTTAAAAGTTAAAATATTTCAGCTCCAACAAGAAATAGAAGCAAAATCTTAAGAAAATCTTTCAATAACTTGTCCACAGAGATAATTAAATGTTTAATATTTGGGTTTCTGTTATTTATGAATCTGAGATACTTGGATTTTGTGAGCTCGGTTTCAGGGAAACATGGTGAAGAAACTGCCATAGACTGGCGAGGAAGAACAGGACAGGGAACAGAGGTGGACCCCTGGAAAAGAGGACAGGAAACAGAGGTAGACCCTGGGAGCTGGGGAGGGAACAGAGATGAACCCCAGGAGAAAAGGACAGGGAACAGAGGTAGACCCCACGAACTAGGAAGGGAACACAGGTGGACCCCAGGCAAACAGGATAGGAAACAGAAGTGAACCCCAGGAGCTGGGAGGGGAACAGAGGTGGACCCCAGGAGAAAAGGACAGGGAACAGAGGTATACCCCAGGAGCTAGGAAGGGAATAGAGGTGGACCCCAGGTGAACAGGACAGGAAACAGAGGTGAACCCCAAGAGATGAGAGGGGAACAGATGTGGACCCTGGGAGCTGGGAGGGGAACAGAGGTGGAACCAGGGAGCTGGTAGGGGAACAGAGGCAGACCTCCAGGGGAGCTGGGAGGAGAACAGACATGGACCCCCAGGGGAGCTTGAAGGGGAAACTTCAGTAGAACCATCCCTTGAGTCACCTTCTCTCTCTATCCTTCCTGTTATTCATGAAAGAAAACACTACACTGCACACAACAGGCTGGGAATATAAGCACACCTGCAAATACCCAGAAGGCGACAGAACAGGCATCCGTCTTGGTTACAAATGTACATGTTATCATATATACGTTATTTTTTTCACACTCACACAGTAAGGGTTTCTGGTTGCATGCTTCCTAGCTGTGTGGAAATGCACCTGCAGTGGTTCAGCCGCAGAGGTCTCACTGGGACCGGGGGTCGCTGATCTACCTCAAGTGCACACTGCTCTCTTAATCACTCTGTTACACCAATTTCACATTCGTTTTACGTTTCCTCATTTAAGGCAAATCCAATTTTAATGGCCAAGCTGTAGTGTTTCTTTAATCATGTAAAACAAAATTTGATGCATGACAGTAAAAATCTAAAATTTTATGTTTGCACAGACTATGTATTCTAGTTTTTTACATAAATTATAGATCATTATTTTTCTCCTCCTTCTGTGAACTATAATAATAAAGTACATGTAGGGAATCATTGTATGTTTATTGTGTATAATGACACCATGGTTGGAGTCATTACAGTTCATAAATTGACTTAAATATTGAATGTGTGTTTCCTACGTCATCATCAACTTAAGCTAGATAAACTAGATGAAGAAGCCAACAAATGCACAATCTCATTTTCTAGTGGTGAGCCGGGTAGAGGAAAGGGCCTGGTAGTGCAGTTATAGTTCTTGGTGAAGATCTTGGTGGGAACAGTCTTGTTGGGACCCCAACTAGATGAACATAGTGTCAACACATCTGTGACATTTCTTCATGATATCATGCTAGTCTGAAGAGTACTCAACAGATACTGATTACCATCTGGCGAACTCTTTACAGTCAAAAAAGTGAAAATCTATTCAGTGTGTGCCGTGTGTCTGTAGTTGTTAACCTAAACATCAAGCTACCCAGCCTGAGTGTTTTGGTGATTGACAGCTGCAAACAAAGCTCATGGCACATCCTTCTGTAAGCCATGTGAACTCCGGGGATGGGTTCCAAGGTCTATTGTTTTTATTGAGTTGTACAATTCATCTCCCTTCCATATAGTTCATGTAATTGCATGATTGCTATTTGAAATGTGACATACACGTTCCTAGGTTGTTTCTCAAGTAACTTTCGCTCTCGCTTTAGAGGGCACATTGGCTACTTTTCCATGGAAGTTTCAGAGTTTACGCTTGACATGTATGTTTGATATGTGATGAAGGCATGCTTAAGTAAGCGAAGTGTATGTGCTGCACAGAGGGTGTCTTTACTCAGGCTGAAAGTAACACCCAGCGAGTGAGGCAGGAGCTCACTTTCCAACATGTCATTCATGCAAAGTGTCCTGGCAGCAGCAAATCAATGACACCAAAGGCAGAGGCTGTCTCCGCACCCCATCAACACCCTGTGCTGAGAAGTATGTTTCTCAGCTTTCTCATTCAGATGGAGTGACATTGATTGTCTTGTTTCCTAGCTGTTGTCCTTCCCACAATGCTGTTGGTGTCCGGGGCAAGTTAAGATGTCTTGGTTTCATTGTTCCCGAACATCTGTTTATTTATTCTTCTACTCAGTTTCTACCCAGCACCTATTCTTTTCTAGACATCTCAACTCTCCCTTCACGTTGCTAGAAGGGAAATAACAGGTGTTCATGCATTTGATTCCGATCACCACTAATGCTCCTGTCCTAGTTAGGTGTCTGTTGCTGTAATAAGCACCATAAGCAACCTGGGAAGGAAAGGCTTTGCTCATCTTACAGTTTACATCTTACAACTTACATCTTACATCTTACATCTTACATGATGTAAGGTGATGATCTTACATCATCAAGGGAAGCCAGGAGAGGAACAGATACTGTTCTGCTGCAGTGGAGTGCTGCAAACTAGCTTGCTCATCTCTCTTTCTTACAAAGCTGGGCCCCAATGCCTATGGGGTACTGCCCACAGTAGGCAGGACTCTCTTCCATCAATGAGCAATAAAAAAATGTCCACAGACCTGTCTGATGGAAGCGATTTTCCCCTTGAGGGTCTCTATTCCCAGAGGACTGTTTGGGTCAAGTTGACACCCAAACCTCAGTATGATAGGTCTTTGTTAACTACTGTGACTGACATCTACCCACAGTCCTTCCGTAAGGACTGGAAACTGGATGCTTGTGCCCAGGAGGTCTACAGGCTTCCTCGTAAGATGGGGCTCTGCTCACAATCTTGTTCTCCTTATTGGAGCAATCTCACAAAGGCACACTATTGCAGTGAGCTCGTGTAATGTTGTCAGATGGCATAATGAAACCTTGTCTGAGAACTCTATAGACAGAAGAGTGAATGTGTATCACAGGGTAAACATCCTCAAAGTCATTAGTTATATCTACTTCTATAGAGTTGTATCAACAAGTCTTGGAAAACGAGAAGTTTGGAGTAGTCAGAAATAAATTATATGAAATAATTTATTAAAGAGAAAAGGATTTTTTTTGCCTCAGCACATCTGTGAAATTTATCAATATTTTATTTGTTAATAAAAGGATTTCTCATGCTGTGTGTAGAAGGGGAAGTAAGATATCATTCTGGAAACTCAGCAGCTCTCAAGACTGCCGCTTGATGGGTGGGGCGGAGGAAATATCTGCTACTCATTTTACCCATGTTTTGAATTTTGACTGTCTCCTAAATCATTTATTCCCATTAGGTATGGAGAAGAAACTATAAAGATTTTACTATTAGAAGGCAACATGATTGTAGTATCAGCAATTATCACTGTGAAAGAGCTGCCAGTGTGCTCTGTATCAGATAGACTTTAAAGCAGAATGCATTGCTTAAATCCACTTTATGGGGATTTAAATTCCTAAGGATGAACTCTGCCAATTGGGGGGTCCTCATGTGTTATTTCCCACAAATTACATGTGGTTTTGCTAATGACTGATGAGCAGATCTCTAGAACACTAGAACACATACAGCTTCCCACCCATCAGATCACACTGATGAGTGTGAATCTTCAGAGTCAAGGTGAAGTGACATTTTCCAGTATTAGGAAATATTTAAGACACAATAAACTGGTGTTATCTACATAAGAGGTTTATTTTTATGTTTTCAGCTGGTTTGGATGTTTCTATAGAGTTAGATGGTAGGAAAACACAGAATTGTTGGAAGATTTAAGGTGGGAAGGTTTTGAAAAGAACTTGGTTTAAGGTGAAAGGTGTGTCTATTGAGGAGATTTTATAAAATGTTATCTAAGCCTGCTTGGGAAATCTGTCTTGGGGAAGTTATTCATGGTCGTTTCCCTTCCCCACAAAAGTAATGAGATCCATCTGAGGATATACAGTATTTTATACATCCATTTGTTACTTATAAGACAACTAGGGTACTTCTGTCTTTTAGATATGAGGATTCATCTTACAAGAATTTTAGGCTCTTCAGGATTTTTTTCACATTTTTATGAAGAAAATGCAGTACTTAAGTATAAAATTGTCAAAAAAATAAATAAAAAGAAAAAGAAAATGAATGAGATACTAAAAATAGCTTTTAAATTTTCTTGTTGAATTAATCTTAAATCTCAACTTCGTTGTCTGATAATAGACTTCTGTAGTTCACGTTTGCTGAAAATACCACTTTAACGTCAGGAAGTCAGCACTGGTGCTCTCTGAAATCAACACTGTTTTCAACTGAGGACACACACAGGTGGGTTAGCATTTTCTGTGCCCATTTTCCTCAGTGAGCAGCAAGTGTGAACTGACTATTTCCTAGGTTTCTTTCTCCTCTTCGCAGGAGGAGTGACATTCTGCTGCTTTTCCTGCATCTTTCTTGAGATCCCCTTTTCCTGTACAGTACATGAGAAAGACCCACTCCTGGCTATGGCCCAAGAGATGGCAGAAAGATTAATATATTGAGTAGAGATTAATATATTGAGGGTTGACTTATCATGAAATCCCTCTTCAGGCTCCTTGTCACTCCTTAGTCTTGATCTCAAATTCATTGTCTTACTTTCCTGCCTGGACTTCTGGGCATCTGGCCTAATGGGATGGAAGTATTTGCTAACAGTCTCCAAATGTCGTAACATTAGACTCTCAACCCTGCAAGTGTTTCCCAGAAAGAGAAAATGTATGTGGATAGAGGAGTAAACGGATGGTATCGCTCAGTATCTTAAGCAAAAAACTCACTGTCATCAAGTTCAGTACAAATATTGAGGCTAGAGTGTCAAATAATTGAATTTAATAAGTTGAACATATTTCCC
The DNA here is from genome assembly GCA_026225945.1 of Cricetomys ansorgei. NCBI lineage: Eukaryota > Metazoa > Chordata > Mammalia > Rodentia > Nesomyidae > Cricetomys > Cricetomys ansorgei. The sequence continues at coordinate 116,479 of JAMJFZ010003867.1, read as the reverse complement.
AGTACCAAAGCTCCCAACTCAAGAAAACTCCAATACTTGGCTTGTTGGTTTGTTTGAGGGAGAAAGTTTTTTTGTGTTTTAAATTAACGCACTTTCTAAAGCAAACTGAAAATATATACACCTCAGACAGGTAACACCAATTTGTTGTTCCACAGCAACATAAAATTTCCTAATCCTGGAAACTGTCACCTTTCCTTGACTTTACCATTCATTCTCAGCTAGTGACATGGTAGATGTGAAGCTGTGTGGTTTTCTACCTGATCTGAGAAGCAGTCTTCAGTAGAATTATGTATTACCTCAGGAAAGAACACAGATTTCTGAACAATTGTCTATCTTAAATGCTAGCCAAACATGTGAGATTCAGTAGCTAGTTTCTATGTAAAAAGTCAGAAATTGCTGATACTCAAAGATTAAAGAATCATGGATCCTCTAGGAAAATACACTTTTATATTTCCATAATCAATTATTGCAAACAAACCACCATGAAGGCTATAGAATAAAAATGAATTAATGAAAGTCTTCTAAATTAAGTCTCTCTTTTGCTAAGTTTGTCTAAAATATATGATTTTGAACAAAGGAAAGTTAATTTGTAGAACTGACCTAAGGAAAGCAGTTTATTGTGTATGTATAGTGACTAAAAGGACTGAGAGTTTGGTTTTGCTTTTTGTGTTCTCTTGAACATGTATTTTTATAATGTACATTTATAATGTACATAATGTACATCATCTACATTTATACTGAAGTAGTGTTCATAGAAAACTTGGTGCCTTAGAGAAATTATATTGGATACATAAAGCATGTTTTGTCTAAAATGAGTTCTTGCTTAACACACAAACATAAATCACTATAGAAGATACATAGTGTTCAGCTGCATAAAAATGCCCCTGCAAGGGCTAATACCACCTCACAGGGTTTAATGGGCTCTCAGGTTCAGCTTTTATACCTATTCCCAGGAGAATTTATGGAAAATAAGGACCAGTTTTAATGTCCCTCTACTCCACATACATTTTCTGTTTGTGCAGAAGGATCTTTACGTAGGCATGAGAACATCCAGTACTTCAGCCAGGGTTTTCCATAAATTCGTGAGTTCATAAATCTTCCTGTCCTTTCAATTCATCTGGAGAATTCTGTCCAGCATGCTGGATTGCAGTACAAGGAGCAGGTCATCCTGGGAGATAATGGCATCTCCATATCTGGGCAGTGGTGATTTCCCAGTGGGGAGAGCTCTTCAGACTGCAGATAATGGCCTGTTACAGCTTGCTGCTGGCACAGAAAATCACACTCTTTTGGGTTTCCGTAATATTTGAATGAGTTTCAATGCTAAGGTTTTATTTAATTATGTCATGAAAGCACATGTGAGCATTATTAAGTTTCTAATAAAAATAGACAAAGGGAACAGATTTTGTAGGCCAATGTAGACTGCTCCTATTGAAGCCCTTTAGCATGTGACGGTGTCACAGAGTCCTGAGGATGAGAGACAGCGGCTCATGCTATCTGCATTGTATCAGTAGGCAATCACGCAAACAGAAGGGAAGTTTACGCTGACTCATCTTATGTAGGCCTCTCACATTGGATGATTTACTATGTAAAGAGAGTGATGTACATTTCCTTTTCTCTAGTTTAAAATCCAGCTATGTTGGGTTATTTCTATAATAATTTATCATCACCCTTTCAATGTGCATATACTTAGGAAGCTTTATGCAATATTTTTCTTAGGAGTTAGGAGAAATAGTAATTAGGTAGGAATGTAAAGGATTTGCAGAGTTCTTCAAGAAATCAGAATCAATAAGACACAGGCACGTGTGCGCACACACACACACTCACTAGGAGAAATGGAGAGCTTTGTTGAGGGGTTGTGTCCCTGTGGATGACCAGTTGATAGTGTGTACTGTGGCAGGCAAGCTAGACACTCAACAGGGTCTCCTTCATTGTGTGAAGAAAGGTTCCCTGTCCAGGACACTTCTGTTTTAACTGCTGAGGTCGTAAACTGATTGGAAGTGACCAAGGTGGTCTGTGCCCCACATGCTGGGTCATCTGCTTTGCTGATGAATAAGAGGGGTGATCTGAGAATATGTCAGGACACCCAGACTGCAGCTGCCCAGATGCCTAGGAGGTACTGTCTAGCCCAAATGACAGGGAGTCTACCCTCACCTGTTAATAAAAGCCGTTTACATCATTACTGCTGTCACTGCAGATCCCCAAGCTCTGAAGTGAGACTGGTTGTGTTTATTTAGAAGCATCGAGAACAAAATCAGAGTGGCTTTGCATTCGATGAGGAAGACCTGGAGTAGCCCCTCCCTGGGATGAGTGCTCTGTCGCCCCCTCTGCCTTTTGTCCTCTGCCTGGAAGGACAGCCCTTCTTCCTTCCTTCAGCTCAATTTCTTTAGACTCAATCCAATGTAAGTCTCCGTGTGAATGTTGAGTTTCAGCTACTGTTTTTACACTTCCATCCGCTCTTTCAGAAGTAGGGTAGCAACTACTCAATCTGCCAGAGTTCAGTTCTCAACTCTCCATTTCTAAAAGTCTTACCTACCACTCGGTATGGGATAAACAATTGGTGTGTTATTCCTTGGGGAAGGGTTTTCCTTCTGCTCTCAGATCTCGGCACTTAGTAGTTACCTATAGTTCTTTCTGTAGGGTTGAGGCCTCCTCTGCTTCCCACAGTCCAGGTTAGCATTTTCTCTATTATTATTATCATTGTTCAGCTCATGGTTTTGCAATCATTTTTGTGAGACTTTATGGGCATATTGTCTGATATTCCCAGGAGACATAATCTCACAGCAAACTCTGATCCTCTGGCTTTTACAATTTTTCCAATGGTCAACCTTAAAAACATACATATGTGTATGTGAATATGTATATGTATGTATATATACAGATATATGTATATTACATGTATTTTCATTACATCATATATATAACATAATATACAATATAATGTAAATCTCTATAATAAATTATATATTATATAATTGTATAATATGCATAAACATATAATTATACATAATGTATATGATCATATTGTATAATATATAACATCGTATAGAATATATATAAAATGTTATATATTATATATAATGCTATAGAATTATATATTATACAGGATGATGCATTTCAGAATACACACACACACGCATGTATCAAGAATTAATGAAAAAGACAGCATGGGTTTAAAAGAGAGCAGGGAGAGGCATATGAGAAGTTTAGAGGGAGGAAAGAGAAGGGAGAAAGGATGTCATTATATTATAATTTCAACAATAAGAAGATATAAAAATAAAAAATTTACCTGCTGCATGATCCACCTGGGAGCATGGAAAGCACTTCGTGTCTTGGTTGCATACTTTTACAGAACCTCACAGTGTTTCAGTTTACCCACATTCAGCATCCGGACACTGTGTGGTATACCTGTTAGATTTTTACCCACCTATTAAAGACACTAAAACTGATTACAAGAAAAATGTCATTTCTCAGTCCAGATGGGCTACTGTGAAAATACCATGAACAGAATAGTCAAAACAATTAAACCAACAAACACAAGCACAACAGAAATTTACTACTCACAGAGAAGATGTGCAGGAAGCCCCGTGTCCAGGTGCCAGGCCTTGGGTTCCTGGCTTTTTGGTTCTTGGTAACAGTGTTCTCGCAGGGGAGTGGGGAAGGAGCCTGCTGTATGGAGGGACCACATTGTATACAGAGAGGAATCTCCCAGGCCTGTTACAAGGAAGGGAAGATCTCTTCCTCAGCCAATTCCCTCTCAGCGCCCCCATTATATAATGACATTACCTTAGGCATTCTGTTTCAAAAGGAGAAATTTGGGATACATTAACATTCAGATCTTAGCAATTAATTATGTTATATTAGAAGGTTTAAAATCAGTTCATGAGGAAGCAATTCAAAATAAGCTTACAGAAAATATTGTATTTCTAAAGTCCATCCTGTAAGCTAGGTATCACTACTGAAAAGTCGTTTATATAAGACTTACTGTGTACCCACTTTTCTCTTCACAAGTATCAACGGATTGGGAAATGACCAAATTAGTTGAGGTGAGATAAAGCAAAGCAGCCTTGTAAAGTGCCCCCCACTCTTGCCATGGTAAGTCCCTTCTTGGCTTTCAAAGGTCACGTGCTGATGGCATCCTCGGTGCCAGAGGGGGAGTGCTGACTCTGATGTTCCCAGGAAAAGTTTTGAACGTGCTCATAGCTTTAATTTGGATCCTGTGAAAAACCCGTTTTCTCAAGCAGATCCTAACCCTTTTAGGAACAGGGTTTTCTACCGAGGTAAGCAGCGATACAGTGACGATATTGCTGTGGGCACGCCACTGGGAAGAGGAAATAGTCACGTGAGGAACCGGCTACAGCATATCTCACATGAAGGATAAGCCGGCAGAACCCTCCGTAACTACCCTCAGAGGAAGTAATGGCCTGTAACCTGTGAGAATAGAAATGTCTAATGCTACATCCATACAGACTATAGAAATTATGGACACTCTTACAAAATAAAGTTTACCAAGGTGTGAGCTCTTGAGCAACACAGAAGTATTAGTAAAAGAACACACAAGACACTGGTACTTCAGGAACATCATGTACCTTACTGAGGAGTTCGTGTTTTCTCAAATGTAGTAAATCCCTTCCCTGCATTGTCCATCCTCAAGACTGCTGTACAGATACAGCAGACTTTATATCCAGACGTTGCAGACCAGGAGACCAAGATGGACCCTCTGGTCCACTTAGGGGACCATGGCAAGGTTAGCTTCACTAGGATTTTATGGATTGTTTGTGCATTTTGTTGATGGATGACTTTTCCTGCTTTATGGGGTAAAATCAATGTTAACATAGGTTTCTTAAACTGCTTTTTAAACTGCACATGCAGTCTGACAACTATGGATGAGGAATCTCCTACCATATCCCTTCTCCTATCAACCACAGGAGCAAGCTCTGGAACTTCTCTTCCTGAGAGAATCCATATAGGGCATTGGTACCGCAAGGAAGTGTTCAAGGCCAGTAAATGAGAGCACAGTTCACTACTCAGAGCAATGTGCTGAGTGGCAGCATAGAGAGATGCCTCTAGCATCTGGGTCTGTGCAACTTGGGCTATCATCTTCCATCTGTGATGTCCTCGAGGGTGATTTCCTTGCTGAAATAGACTTTCCTAGAAGCCATTCTACCCACAATTCAGTCCATTGCAATTAGGTGCAAGAATATGTATAAAGATATAATTGCCCAGAGCTGAGGATATTACCAGGGGAAGAGTACTCTGGTGTTCTAGGTACTTCTTCCTGGGAGCCAGGCAGAGCCAGACAGAGTAGGGTTTGTTGCTTTTTCTCAGTCACCACCCTTCCTCTTATCTTCCCAGCTTTGCTGCTGCTGTCTGTCTGAAAGCTATTTTATCTATCTTCCAATGCTCTGGAATTCATTCCTTTATCCCTAGTGTCCATTTAATCAGAGTACTAAGAACCTAAACTACATCATTTTGTCTCACAACAGAAGAATATTTCTCAAACACCCTCTTTCTTTAAAATCCACAAAATAATTACATTTTTGAGATATTATTTTAAATATCAAAAATAATCTAATGAATATCCTCATGCTTATTACTCAGCCTCAGTAATGAGTCATGCTTTGCTAGTGTTGTGAGTTGTAAGCACACATGGATTTCTTCCCAATGGAAGGTTTGAAAGGTCACATCATGTCAAGTCATCCACAAATATCTTTGAGAAAATTCCACCATCACATTGAGCAATATCAATAACACCTGTGTATTATTTTCTAAATTCCATTATGCACACTGGGCCATGTGAAAAAAAATCACCCAAAGTGTGTTGACACAGTAAAGTAACTCCTAATATAATACAATAAAAGTCTCAAATATTAAGAAAATTTTCCCAAAATATTAGTTGTTAGTCTCTTTGAGCCTATTTGGTTATGTATTTATAGGAAGCACAGATGGTAGGAAACAAGTTTGAAAAAAATCATGGTAACACTGAGGCTGTTCAATGAATCCCTGGTTTTGGGTCTACGGACATTGCTGGAACTGAAAGCCCCTGTTCTTTTGGCCAAGGACAGTCAAAAAGGGCAGCAAATTTTTCCTTCTTTCTCTATTTTGATCTTTAAAGCTCACCTGCAAAGTGGTGAAGATTTCTCTCTTTCCTGTCTCTTTCTAGAGCAAGAGGGTTAAAGGCACAGTGAGAATCTGATCTAAGTTAGGAATCTGTTACAAGTTAGGAATCCGTCACAGTAGCAGTTGGGGCAATGTAATACATAGGAAGCAGAGCTCAGAAAGAGTCTGTCACACCAGAAGGGACAGTTGAGATCTGTCAGTGAAGGACAGGTAAAGTGACTAATCAGAGTAAGAGTTAGCAGTGAGTCAAAGTGAGGATGCACCCAACTCTCATGATAGGAAAGTAGGCTCTCAGCTCAGAACAGCTGAAAAGGATTTTTCTTTCTTTCTCTCTTTCTATCTTTAAAGGCAACCTGCAAGAGTGGTAAACATTTCTCTCTTTCCTGACTCTCTTTTTCGAGCTAGAGGATAAAAGGCAAAGGAATATGCTATGAGTTCAGAATCTGTTACAAGTTAGGAATCTATCTCAGTAGTAGTTGGGGCAAGAGAACAGGCTTCAGAATTCAATTGCAAACTGCACTCCAACATGGGGCAAGAGAACAAGAAGGAAAAAGAATGGGAGCTTTCAGTTATAGCAGGCAGTCTGAGGTGAGCCCTCTGATGCTGGCAGGCTCTGGGAGAGACACAGAGATAGGCTGGCTGTATGGAGGCTGAGACTGGAGCATTCCAGTTCTAGACCTAAGAGTAGACTGCACAGAGGCCAGGGCTCCAGGGCTCTAGGGTTCCAGGCCAAGAACCAGTGTTTTAATTATGCAAAGAATAAACCACCCTTCGCCCAGAATCTACACATGCCCTTATGCTACAGTTATGGGTTCATAACAATGAATTATGTTCCTGAAACTTGCTGAGATTAGACTTGAGTGCTCTCACTAAAATATGTGAGTTTTGTTAATAAGCTCAACTGGTTCTTCTGATACTATTCTGTAAGGACAATGTCTATCTACCTTCTCACCTTCCTATCTGCTATCTACCTGTCCATCACCCATCTCATCTGTCTGTCATCTAATTCCATTTTTCAATAAAGATTTATTTAAAAAGCATCATGGTGTATTAATTCAAAAACATAATTGGAAAAATGTACAGGAGAATGATATTTTATTATGTGACTATGAAGATCCAAATGGCTATGTGTAGAAGCCATAATTTCTGTAGATTTAAGAAAAATAAATATGCATTATAAACCAACTGCAATGTGTGAGATTATGTGGATTTTGAAACCAGGAAGAGTAGAATTTTGTGCTTAAATCTAGTGGTTGTTTCACAAGAGTCTGGTGATTCCTAACCTACCCTTCTCCCCTGACTCAAAGTCAGGAGGGTGTGGATATTGGCCTCGGTGTAGGACTACTCCATGCTGCAGAATAATTTGAACAGGCATTTTACTGTCTGTCTTTTTAACTTCTTATCTTTAGTATATTTATCTGTAGGTGTCAATAGAGATACGACATCAGTCTGTTTTCATGCCGGGAGAAATAAATGAACTAATCCAGCTCAAGGACTCAGGTTGCTCAGCTGATAGGAACACTTGCCCATGGCTATGCCTGTTGTACATTGAATCACATATAGCTTTCAAGACTCCTGAAAGCAGAGAGTAAAGAAACCCAAAATAAAATATAAATCTTCAAGTAGTTTAGTGACATTGAATGAACTTCTTATCATGTGGTCAATACTTTTAATCCTTTCACTGTAGATTACTAATGCATATAACAAAGTTAAGGCCTGTGTCCAGTATTGCCGCTGAGCTTTTAGAAGGTAGAGTTATCATATGACCACATGCTGTATATTAAGTGGAACTGACATTGAATATAGAGTGAGCAAAAGGTCCTTTTCATTTTGCTTTGTCTCTCAGCACAGAATTAATAGTCATGAGCTTTGCAGTAAGGACTATGCTGGCTGTCTGAGTTCTAAAATGCATAATATGGAATAAAGGACATTAGCAGTTAATAAGGTGCCGTGAGTTGTTTGGAAGCTTATTCCAGTACAGCGAGGGAGGCAACAAATGCATGTTAAGTTTTTTAAACTGTAAACAGTCGATGGTTTTTTCAAGTCAGTCAAAAATTCCTAAAAGAGAAAACACTTGAGGAGACATCAAAATTAGTAATAGCGTTCTTTGTACAGAGTGAAGGAGAGGGGAGGTTGAAAGTGTGGAAGCTGGGCATGGAGGGAATTAAGACAGCTGTCTGTCGACACACAGGGCCTGAAGCATAGCGAAGGGTGCAGTGACGTTATGGTGAAGACAGTGGAAACAGTTTGCATTTCACTGTAGCGTGTGGGCTGACCCAGGACCCCGTGCTCTACTCATTAAAGTGATGCATGGGGAAACAGTGAGCAGAGGGCAGGGTGCAGGGTTGATATTCCTGCACATAACTGCAAGTAGACAGTGGTTAGACCAACACCGCTCAGCTTTCCGGAGGGACACAAAAACTCTCCAGCAGGAAATGCAACTGTTTCAAAGGGGAAAGAATGATTTGAGAACCTGTAATAGAATAATAGAATAGTAATAGCAATAGAGTCCTTAGAGAGATGGATAATTAGCACCCTCACCATCATATTAAAGTGAAACTTGTGCTTTAATTCCATCACCAGCAACAGACACACATCTAGGAGTCTCTGTCCACTGTGGCTTCTTTACAATATCCAGGAAATGGAAACAGTCCATCTGGTGATGAATGGAAAACGAAAGTGTACATTTCCACAATGGAATGCTATTCAGCTGTTAAGGAAAATGAGTTAGGAGATGTACAGGAATGTGTATGGAGCTGGAAACGACCACTTTAGTGAGGTGTCCTGGACCCTGAAAGTACGCTGTATTATCTCTCCCTTGCGTGGGTGCTGCTTTGAGATCTTTTGACATGAGTGTTCAACAGTGTTCAGCCGTAGACGTCAGGGAGCAATATCAACGATGGCGGTGGCTGGGAGTAAAATGCAGGTGACGCAAAGGGGAACTGCGCAAAAAATGTTAAGCGGGTGGGGGATGGGTGGGCATGCAAGAGGAGGGAGAATGAGGAAGGATGATTCACACTGAAGACCATTGGCAATGCCAAATGGAAACCTACTGTAGAAAGTTCCTAAATTGTATACATGCACATACCTAAGGCTGAAATAGAGTTACTCTATATTGTGTGCGTGCGTGTGTGTGTGTGGTGGTGGTGGTGCAGGCATTGCTTCTTCCAGACACTGAAAACAATCAAATATAAAGCCCAATGCCAAGAATGAGTTATCTCTTTTTGAAATTGTTGGTGGGTGTGGTCTCATAGACACTCAAATATGACAGGCTATTGCTGTCTCTCTTAGTTACCCTCTAGAAAAAGCCTAATTGCTGAAGATACCACATACTTGAGTCATAGAACATGGAGAGATCAGGGTGGTACCATCTGGAAGCTTTATCCCTAATGGCTAGTGTTGGAAGGTGCTATGCATGCTTCTGGGAGAAAACAGTAGCTATCGCTTTTACCTAGATGTGATCCACTGCACTAAAATAATTAACCTGCCTAACAAGATGTGCTCACTGGTACAATGGTGGCAGAGATGCTGTGGAAGTAATCAACTACATTCTGATAATATTTAAGGCCCATTCCACAAAGAGGAACTTATGCCTGGTGCTGTTAGAGCCAAGAACTGGAGATTAGGTGGATCATAGGACCCAGGAGAGAACTTACTACCATTATTCTGTTAAATGGACACAGTATTAAACCAACTCACAATGACCTATTTTTATACCTACAGATTAGTACCTCTCACAAATCTTGTTATAGAAGCTACTATTTGTAGTAGATGACAATTAAGACAGAAATCCACAACTTCTCAATATACAGAGGATAGGAGACTCTAGAGTACTCAGCCCTGAGCTCAACATCTGTGTCACATTCTCCCTCCTAAGTCTCAAGGTTCAGAGAGGAAGGCAGACACTAAGGCAGTGAACGAATATAGAGAAACTGCTCTCCACATACAACAGGGCAGTTGTATACAAGAATCACTGCTGCTTTGACAACATGAAGAAGTCCTGCCCAAGGTCAAGTAAGACAGAATCCCAGTATGTTGGGGCACTCTGGCACAATGTAACAGTGTAGGTATTTTTAAAATGCATAAATCTTATTTTTCTAAGAAATACATAGCAATAAATTTCTTAAATGACCCAGTCATAACAACCTAGATAAATAGAGCTTGTGATGTCCCATTTGTTGGTTTATTCCTGTTACAATTATTAACTCATTTATTTACATTTTTATAATATTTATAGCTTCAGTTTGATGTTAAATCAAATTATTTCAAAACTATGCACATTAATTTATCTGTGACATGTGCAGTTTACATAAATAGCAGTTTTCCATTAGAATATATTTGAGCAAGGTTTTAAATTTCAATTTGAATTGGAAATCAAATTCTCTTTGTTTTGGGTTAATAGGTGATTTATAGAGAAAGCTAGATTTATCCTTTCAGATTTATCTAAGAATAGCATCCTAATCAGATTTTCCAGTTCGCCAAGTTTAGTCCTTGATCTGAGGAAATTCTGTCTCATTATTTGTTTTTCCAGGTCTTCTAAACCTGTGCAGTTTTATGTTGACATCCCTCTGTGGGAGAGAACATCCTTACACCTGCATGGTATTCTATCCTTGTTCTGAATGTATATTTTCTAAGCTGCGTGAGTTTACTGTGTGTGTTGCTACATAGCGTTCTGGTCTGAGATCTTTGGCTTTTTTACCCAGAGCAGATTGTCTACAGGCTCACAGCTGCCTGGACAGGAACAGAGAGATTCCATTCTCTTTGACTTGACTCAAAACCAATGAATAGATGAATTAAGTCTGTGTAAATTCAATGCTATGGTCTCTTAAAATGTCAAAACAACCCTGCAAGATAGGTAAGAGTGTAATAGTAGTTCAGCTACTGTGGTGGCTCAGCTTTCATAGGTGAAAGCCCTTCCAGACGTCAGCAGAGGAAACCACCACCATGGCAAGCACCAACCTAGACTGTGGAACTCTGAGTGTCTCTGTTCAGGTGTTTTATTGGTTCATAATTCCTTAGGTTTCTACTGATACCATGTGAAGATCATTAGCTATAAAAACCCCCACAGAAATCCAACACCTACAGACAATACAGAACGCCCTAGACAGCCCCTCACCCAACAGTGCATAAAACAATTATTTTTATATATAAATAAAAATAAACTTCTGCAACATAAGGTTCTAGCTTCTCTTTCACAGAAGAGGAAAGATACATCCATCTTACTTGAGAGTAGCGTGGGTCGTGACCCCTCTGGGGGTTGAATCAGACTTTCACAGGGGTCACCTAAGGCCATCTGTATATCAGATATTTACCTTATGTTTCATAACAGTAGTAAACTTACAGTCATGAATTAGTAATTAAAATAATTTTATCATGGGGTGTCACTACACCATGAGGAACTGTATTAAAGGGTTGCAGCATTAGGAAGGTTGGGATCTCCTGCTTGAGAGGGCTACCTCCCAAGGGGATACTTTAGTATTAGGCCACAGTGATTCCAATATGAGATGTACGCAATTAGTTTGTACAGATAATTATTTAAATTATCTTGTGACGTACGCTGATTAACAAAATTTAATCGTTAAATAGTATCAGGACCACAGTGATGTAGAGCATGGTAATGAAATATTTTAATAAATACAAAACATGAATGATATTTTATTTTTATTACCTTTTCTTCTTAATTTATACCTGCATATATCAATCCCCTGTGAATCACGTTTACTATGAGTGAATATGCATACACGTGAGTAAACAGAATACCTGCGTGTTTTGCTTGACTTTGTTTTTGAGACAGAATCTCACTCTGTAGCCCAGACTAGCCCGGAATTCATTGCAAACATTCCTTCAGTTTCCCTCTGCTGGGATTTCAGGAATGAACCACTGCAGCCATCAGAGCTTTACCTTTAGGAACCCTATTACATGATGGTTTTCAAATGTATTACTAGAAAGCAAATTTCGGTTTGTATTGAAAATTGTAATTTAATTCATAGAACATAATAACTTACCCAAGAGGGTATATTCTGTCGAAGCATTTACACATTTATATCGTGGTCCATGTAGGAAGGGGGAATTCTTTCTGTATGCTGTGATACTGCAATGCATTCTGGAGAACAAGCCTGAGTCTAAGTCTCAGCTTCATCACTAATTGACCACCTTCACCAATACAATTAACTTTTCTGTGTCTCTTGTTCATCATAGCACTAAAAATCACAAAGCATTGCATAGTTCTGCGTTGGGGATTAAAGAGTACACTTAGAGTGCAAAGACAATGAAGTACTTAACATGAGCACCTTTGAATGATATCTTGAGTAAGTCATGAGTGGCAGAGATGAGCAAACATATCATAAAGAGCTTTTGGAACGAGGAGATAGAAGCATCCACCATCGTGTCCAGAGCTGTAAGCATCACTGAGTCCCAGAGAGACAGATTCTACGTAAAAAAGGAATGAAGAAAAAGAAAAAATGATGAGCCACATTAGTATAAATATGTACACAATTCTATTTGATATATGTGACTCAAAAGAAATAGATCACAGTTTAATATTGCCATAGCAGAGTGGATTTCCACCCCTAGCTTCTTATCCCCTCTTCTTCATTAGACCTATCAGAATTTCATACACTGTGTTCTGATTGTATTACCTTCTCCTACATTCCTTCTCAGACCCATCTTCTCTTCTCCACACACACAACTTTGTGTCCTCTTTGTTATAAACCCATCAAATTCATTTTGCCCTGCTCACATACCCTTGGGTCTGTGGCCTCTGGCTGGAGTGCGGCTAACCTATCAAGCGCTACGTTCTTAAAGAAAACCGACTCTCCCCTCCCACGGCTCCTCGGCTGGGGGTGGGACTTTGTGCTTCCAGCCCTTTTGCATTCTGGGATTGCACAAGTCCTGTGCATCCTGTCCCAATCACTGTGAGTTCATAAGTACAACTGCCCTCCCATGTCTGGAAATCATGGTTTTAGTACAGCCAACTTATGGCCTCTGCCCAATAATCCTTGTTATCGTAAAGAAGTAACCATGTAGAAAACTATGGTTCACAAACGAACGATATTCATGAGAATGGATGTTGGATTCACAGTTCATCTTTGTTGATTGATGACTGGCGTGTTTAGATTTCGATGGCGCCAGATTATCCGTTTTCAGTTACACTGTCATCGCTTCTGTAGTAATAGTGTGTTAAGATACATCATCATGCCCCCGTCTGACTGTGAGTAGAAGTTATTATCTTTGTCGCTGTCATCAGAAGCCCTACCTATGAGCAGATGCTTTGCACAGAATCATTTTCACTATTGTACCTCTGATTGTGTTTTGAGTGCTTAGTGCATGCCAAGTACTGTTTTCAGTACTTCCCTGGATTGCCTTTCTAAATTAAAATGTCAACAGGTAGAAAGAGAGGGCTACTGAGGACCTGTACTGTTTCCAGCTGACAGAGGTAGTCCAACTGCAGCTGCTGTCCACGCCCACAGTGCCCATCTTCTTCTGTGTTGTCACCCCATGATGGAGTTGCAAATTTGGAGTCACCCACAGACAGGGGAACATTAGAATGCATCAGGCTTGAACTTAATTCCCTCTTGGAATGGTTTCACCATGTGAAGTCCTGAAAGAGAAGGAGAAAGGTCAGACAAATGCCTGTTGCTGACTGAGGAACACAGTAAACATCCGTATCACAGGCTATTTAGTAACTCACTTGATAGATTAATTTTGTAGATTCAGGGTTTATTAAACTAGCTGCTTATTATCCTATCCAATACCTTTAACCAGTTCTCCATTCGTTGAAAATTGATGTCATGTTAGATGTGTTCTCTTCATTTTCATTTTTCAGCATTTAATGATGAAAGTGATTTCTAATTTGAGCACACTCGAGGTAAGGTCACATAGTTAGGGAGAATAGTTTGGGATCTACATTCATTTAAACATATAGCAACCATGCAGCCATGCAGATATTGATAGAGATAGCTAACTAAGGTATATTTTCAGAACCTTTCTCAACATGGATAGACAGCTTATGCAGCCTTTAGTCTGAGTTAGTGTGTGAGAGAAACATTGTGGGGGGTTTTAAAAACAAATTGCAAAACTGAATCATTGGTCCTTAATTCTCGTTTTAGAACACGTGTAAATCACATTTCCAATTGTGTGCCCAGTACATGAGTGATGCTTGGGTTGCCTCACAGCTAATGTGTGCAGATCCTAATCCTGATGTAGTGGCATTGGGGTGGAGCCTTTTTGATGGTCACAAAGCCACGAGTGTGGAGTTCTCATGCATAAGGTTGGTGAATGTATAAAATAAGCTCCCCAAATCAGCTTTGTGAAGTAATAAAAATAAAGGTCAGAGATAAGGTCCCAAGTGAAAGTTAGACCTTGCTGCAACAAGTCTATAGCCATATTGACCCTTAGGCTACACAACAGTTTTTAAAAAAGCTAATGTTTTTGGTATTATTGTTTTGATACCACCCATTTTATAACGTTTTGTTATGTTGGCCAAATGGATAGAATAGTTGTTTTGACTTTAATAAGATGATTTCAAAAGTTTTATCAGATAATTCTTTGAAATCACAAGAAGTTTAAGCAAAGTCATAGTCATATAACTACCCCAAAAGATGAATTAGTGTAACTAATTCTACTTTGCTTTGATTTCTTTTCTGGTTCTTAAACATAACAAGAATGGAAAACATAAAAACTTTCAGCTGATCTGTTTGCAAACACATTGAAGCCAAGTAGTAAGTGTTGTCTAATTTATAACTAGCCTGAGATACATCTTGCTCTGGTTAACATTACCATGCTACTCACTATGAAAAAGCCAAAAGGCAGACTATAAACATTAGGGTCTCCTATGGCCATCTATAGAAGGGAATTCCAGTCAGACAAGCCAAAAGAGTCAGATAATTACAATATTTATGTTAATAATCACATGATAATAGAAGCAAGTTATAAAATACAGATAATTTGCTTCAAGTAGCCAAAAGCATAATATACACATCCCAACATCAGTTTCCATTGGCAAAGCCAGAGAGTTTGGGAATTATTTTCTGGGAGGCTGTCGGTTTGGACTTCCTAGAATCTTCCTGTAATGATAGTAAATGACCATTTCGATTCACCCAAAGTTATATTAGGAAGGTTATATTAGTCAAGTTTTGATGTATCTAAGACTATGTCATTTTTACATATTTGTTCTTCGTTCTTTGACAATTCCATACACATACAAAGTGCATTTGCTCACTGTAAACACCCATCCTTTCTAATCTCCCTCCCAACCAGTGACCACCCTCCTTCCTACAAGACGTTTCCCACATTCATGCCTTCATTGTTTTAAACACTGATTTGGTCTTATGTTTCAAAACTGAATTTGGTGTATCATGAAATAAATCTGTAATTGAAACTAAATTGTATAATAAAATTGATTTTATTAATTAAAAAAACTTCAAATTTGAAAGAATAGGATACTCTGAGAAAGCAAGGATTTCGTAGTAAATGATGACGTTACGCTTGTCTTGAAACATCTCTAATTCTAGAATTAGCCTTGAGTCTCAATAATTAAGTCTTCCTCGATAATTAGTGGAAATAAACTCATATCTCAGTCCATTTTTTGAACTGCCATCTATTTCTCAGATTCCAGCAGTTCTTTACTAATGTAGAATAGAATACCACCAAACATACATATTTACCATGTCCACTCCCTGTTTCATCATGTACAAAATGTGAATGTGTGAAGACTTTTGTGAAACTTAAGACACGAAGTAAGAAAATGCATTAAAAAGACAGGTATGCTTTCACTTTCTAATTAAAGTCAATAATGTATTTTGGTGTGAAAAATCCTGTAGTATAGAGAATATTTTTTGACTAACCTGAGCAAACAGAAAACGAAACTGTAATAAAAGATTTCAGCCCAGGCTTAGCTTTCTAGCACACAATTCTGCTTGAAACTTAATAGCTCTTTCTTCATAACAGTAATCTCCTAAGATTATTTTATATATTTAGTATGCTCTGAAATATTACAAAAGTGAATCTTATCTCTTATGGAGAGCAACTTCTTCAGACATTCTCATCTCATGGGAAAGCAAACTCAAGAATACATTTATTAATGCCTCTGTTTTTCTCCATTTTCTTCTCAGCATAAGTGGCACTTTTGAAGTGAGAAATAGCACATAGCAGATAGTTGACACTGGAATAGTAAAGTTATAATATCTACGCATGCTTTGAAACACAGGAAAAAAACAATAATAGTATCTCCAGGGAGGTGCTGGGAACCCCATGCCACACTGAGGTTGATCTTAGTTCATGACGTCATGATTGGCCTTTGAAGAGGCTCTACTCATTCACTTGAGAAAACCATGGCTACTTAGGCATATGTTGTCTTAAATTTTCATGCCCTGCTAGCTGCAAGTATTTTCTAGTTACTCTGGTTAAGTTGCCTCTTAATCTAGCACTCAACTTTCTCTCCCAACATGTAATATTAATCACATTGCTGTTGCATGGGCTGGAATGGATTTTTATTCTGAATAAAATGATTCATGGGCTCAGAATTCACTTAATTCATGTCTCCCAGCATTCTTTGATGTCATGTTCATCCTCAATAAGTAATTTACTGTTATGTTTACCAAACTTCTTGCCTCTGGGTCAAGCTCACTCTTTGCCACTTACTGTAAACATGAGAAAACTGTATGTATGCATTATGCCTTATATTTTACACATGTGTCCACAAATACTGTTGCATTTTGTGTATTCTCTACCCATCTTCAAATTCTTTCCAATTCCTCTTTCCAGAAACTTCTTTAAAATGCCAGCTTCTTACTATTTTTTCCATTCATAAAATATTAGTAAGTTTCCATTGCCTGACAAGATACGTGTTTCTTTAGGTTATATGTGGAAAAAAAAACCTCCAATCCATCCCCCAATGTTTCTTAAGTCTTTACCTAGCACCCCTCACAGACACCTCAGTGTTCCAGCCAAAGTATATGGTGTGAACTTCCTGTATAAAATGTTTTTAATTGAAATAGAATTACAAGAACTCTCATGCCTTTTCATCCTTTCTCCTCTTCTCTCTTTCATCCCTCCACCCCTTACCTCCTACCTCTTTCAAGCTGATAGCTCCTTCTTTTATTCTGCTTGTTATACAAGCACACATTTGTATATGTGCATAAATATACACAAATACACACACACACACACACACACACACACACTCACACACTCTCTCTCTGCTGGATCCATTTTGTTGTTAGTTTGTAAAAGGCTTCAAGGCTGACAGCTCTGAACATCCAATAAGAGGCTCATCCCTGGAAGAGACCAAATCTGCATCTCCCAGCAGTCACTAGTTGCCTTTGTCTATGGTGTCACTCCACAGAAATTCCTACATTAGTATGTCTACTGTTGCTGTCAGTGTCCTGGTCTTATCTATGCATCCGTCTCTAGGAGACACTTTCTCAGCAGACTTCCTTATGTTCTGGTTCGAACACTTCACCTCTACCTCTTCTAGAACAATCTTTGCTCTTTGATTTCCATGCAGTCATCTATTTGCTGAAAAGGACAGTGTTCTTTTTCCCTTGTTCTTCAGACTCAGTGTACTCTTCTAGGTCAAGAGCAGAAATGACGTCACTCCTCTAGGTCCCTCTGCTGGCAGAGCCACAGTGGAGTGTTGTCTCTCCTCCTGCCATCTCAGCCTTTACACATTGCCTTCACATGTCCATGCATATTCAACCCTGTGTTCTGTGTTCTCTGTGGATTTCCAAGTTCTTTGGAGATGTAAACTGTATTGTGTGTTTCTCCATTTTAGCATTTCTACATGTTCCTGTGCACAACTATCTTATGAAGGCTTGCTAAAGAGAGTCGTGTGTGTAAGGCAGGTATCTCTGCTCCATAGCTTTGTGGACTCTGACCTGAAGATAGTGCTCCAGAGCCAGAGGGCAGCTTACTGTGCACTACATTAATTGAGAACCATATTCCAGACTTCCTAGGTATCACGAGTCCTTCTAGTGACTTCCCTGGAAGGCGTAGAAGGAGGCTGAATTATATGCCACACTCCTGTGAGACAACAGTGGGTGCTTGAAAGTGTGTGGATTTGCAATGGTGTGCACTGCTTTCGTCGACCATGTTCCCTGTATTTCCTTTGTCTGGGCTGACAAAATGCAGGAAGTTTTACTTGTCTTGCCACACATAAAAACATTACTTGATAAAAATGATAATTGAAACCCTATAATGCAATCAAAGCCACTTCCTATTACATTTCAGGAAAGGTATGGTTGTCACCTCATAGTGCACATGTTTTCAGACGTTGCTTGTCAGGGCCAGATCATAACACAGTTATGGTCACGGTAACACAGCTCAATATCAGCCTAAAATGATTCCCCTGTCTCTTCCCTCTAAAGAATCAAAATGTACTTAATCAAAAGGGTCAGCATCTGCAGATATGCGCTCTATGTGCCTCTGTACAACACATATCTGGGAGTGTATTCAGAGAAAGGCTGAGAGATAACGCCAATGTTTTGTGCGTACACCCTCTTCACGTTTGTTCATCATTTGTGAGTGAGAAGGAACCTTGGTGAGTTATTGGAGAACCTCCCCTGCTGTACTGCAGACACAAGACCAAGCTCTGAATTACTTTATAAACTCTATCCTCTTTATTCTTTATACTTTTTTATTCTTCAAAAAAATGAAATTAGCTGATTAAATAAGCATCATTGACATTCAAAGGTCATGTCAGAAATGTAATATGGCTACTGTTATAACTGTGTCATCAACGGAGAAGCACACAAATTAGCAACAATTATGGAAGTGTGTTTTCTAGAGCAGACTGGAAGTCATTAGTCAAGAAAGGTTATACAGAATTCCGTAAAGGTAGACAAAATATCACAAGTTATCAGTAACTACAAAATAGCAGCCACGGAGCTGGAGAGATGGCTCAGTGGTTGAGAGCACTCTGGTCTTGCAAAGGACCCATGTTTCCTTCCCAGAACACACATAGTAGCCCACAAGCATCTGTAACTCCAATCCAATAGTAGATGTTGTCTTCTGACCTCTGTGGTGCCAGACACACAGTTGGTTCATGTGCATACATGCAGACAAAACACTCATGCACATAAAATAATGTAAAGATTTCTAAACTGTTCTCTCACACAGAATTTACCAGCATTCAGAGTGCTTTTAATCTGTTATTCAACAGGTAAGAACTACCTGTGGACCCAAAGCACCCCATTATCCATGTGAAGAGATGGAAGCCAATCTAGGCCAAGCACTTGCACCTGATCTTCACTCATTAATTATGGAAAAGGAATATCCAGTAGCCTGAGTCATGAACTTGTGCCCAATCAAAGTACTTTGGAAAAGACAACTTATCATCTGGTAGAGCAAAGAAGGAAAGGTCATGAGACAGAAGCATGTGACAGTGGTGGGGAACATCAATGTTTGGAAAAGAATCTGGGTGAGGCTCAGTTTGAAGGAATTGATGTGAAATCAGAACAAACACCATGAAATGCATCATTTCCTTCTGACCATGATTTCTGTGGGTTGACTTTCTTAACCAACAGTGCCCAAGACTTTATTAGAACTTACCATGCAATGCTATTCAAAGCCCGGGCATAGCCGGCTGACCTTAGGTTCCTTACCTGACCTTTATGGATGACAGAGAAAACTGTCAGGAATGCTTGGGATGGTTGAGGGGTACTGGCATAGCTCAATACCGTGTGTTCATCAACAATGCAGTGTTAACCCAGATGACCATGCTCTATGATAGCTGGCAAGGTCTGCTACAGGATCCTCTCTATTCCATGTACTTCATCCATTTAGATGATTCAACGAGATTGGGCATATTACATTTTGAATGATGGGGAGTTGGTCATAGCTGATAGAATTGTTCATGATAGAATTAAAATTCAGATCAACTTTGATAGACCAGACAAATATTTAGATGTATATTAAATGAACAGGACAAACTTAGGGTGTCCTTTGGATATAAGAGAAATGGAAAGATGGAAAATGGCTGGCTGGGACTGAAGTTTTATAATGAAATCCGAGGCTGAACAACTATGCTGGTCATGAGCTCTTCCTTTATGTGAGTCAGGCAGGAGTCAAGATTTATGTTTATGATGAAGACTATCATGATTTGATTTACGTATTGACAACTTGTGAAATGCATTTGTAATCTTCCCAGGTTTCCTTCTATCAGCAAATCCTTTTCTCAGAGCAAGGCTGCAAAAACAGCCTCATCACTCCCACGTGACCAATCAGCACTACATTTCTTTTTAACTTAGGTTTGGGCAATCAATTATCATATTAGACCAAATAAAATTTCTGCTAGACATGTCAGGAAGTTTTTAAGGACCAGATTTTCACTTTCAGTCTGAACTCTGGACTGTGGCTTTGCCAGAAGTGACTCATCAGCAACACATTCAGCAGTGAGGTCTGCACCGAGGTCCACCCAGTGTGGCTGCTCAAATAGTTCAATCCTCTGCAATCAGAGAACCCCCGTGGTTCTGGTGATTATCTGTATGATACATTCTGACACCCTGAGCAACTGTGCGAAGATCATGTGGATTGATTGTTCATTTCACTAACTTCTTGAAGGGACTGAGTGGAGAAATTACACAGCACTCCATCCATTGTACAAAGTCTGCTTCCAATGCCAGCACAGGGTCCTAGAAGAATGTAGGATTTGGAAGCACGATTTTCATTACTTGATTAAACAGCTTTTACTTATTTGGGAAAACATCTTTGAAATGAGAGGATGAACCTAATTCCCTAAACCTATTTCAATTCTGCACTTTTAATAAATGCAGTAAATCTTTAATGTTTCTAATACTAAATGCTAGTATTCAGTATTTCTGTTCACAATCAATTTTTTAAAAAAAATTTTGGTTTTTATTACTTACTTGTTAGAATTTTTCTTCTCTCATATATTGCATTCCAACACCCTTCCAGCCCCCCTTCATTCCTCCTAGCTCCCCCATCTTTTTTATTCCCCGATCTATCCCCATCCTCCGACTCCCACACCTCCTCTCCCTAAGAAAGAGCAGTCTTCCCAGGGTTACTGCTCAAACATGGTACAATGAGATGTAACAGCATCACACACAAGTCCCTACTTCAAGGTTGGACTAGGCAATCCAACAGGGGACAAGGTATTGAAGGAGAACCTGTCACAAAGCAACTTTAAATAAAATGAATAAAATACATATCAATTATCAGGAATACAATACTCAATGTCTTAAAATTTGGTTTAAGTGTGTTTTCCAGATTGTAATTGTACTTTGGTCAAGCTTGAATGCTGTTTATATCATGAAAATGTGAGCTTCTATGCCATGAGTCATAGTTACACCTGTAATAGTTAAATTACCCACTAAAACATAATTAGGTTTTCAGACAAAAAAAAATTACTATTTATCAATTAAAACTACCGAATATATTCTTACTGTGTATTTTGTAAAAAGCAAAAGTGTTTATACATATCACCCTCATCTTAGTTCCTTGCACATTTTCTTTAGTTTCTTTATTTGTATGTGCTGTGTGACAACCTGTCTGTGTGTGCAACATGCGCACTCAGTGTGCCTACAGAGGCCGGAAGTAGGCATCGGATCTCCTAGAACTGGAGCTCCACTTGTGAGCTGCCAGATACGGGTACCAGGAACTGAACCTGGATCCTCAGCAAAAACAACCAGGTCTCTTAACCACTAAGCGATCTTTCCAGATCCTTAACTATGTGTATTAATCCTCTATTAATTACTTTGGCTCAAGGAAATATTTATACTCCGGAATTTATGAATGGTAGTACAACCGAACTGGGGGGTTGATACTTTATAACATAGCAATTGCTTTAAAATAGTAGAGTACCTAAACGCTGAGAATGCACTTTTATAGTTAAGAATTTTGAATTCTAGCAGGACACTCAGCAGATGTCATACCTTAGTTAGATGTGGTGCGCATGAACCAGGTTCATTTTAAGACACAGCCTGACCCACCCCCATATGACCAGCTCTGAGGAAGACTGCCATATAAATAAAAGTTGTCACATGCATGAAAAACCTGGGCTCGCATAAAGCTCTGCCATGTTTTACTCACTATGAGAGAACTGTTATAATTGACTTCTGGTTCTTAGTTTATCCATCTGCAAACATCAACAGCAGCTTTCAGAAAGACACTCTGAAATGTACATAGTTTCTGGAGACCAATGAGAGAATTACCGAAATATAATTTTAGAGTATTTTCATAAATGGGATTCTTAATGAAGACTTGGGTGATGGTTTATTTGATAAGCATGTTAATGGATGGTGCTTGAAATGTATTACATATCCTGTGTCCTTTCCAAGAACATTTAAATAGCTAATTTTTTTTTTACCGCATAACCACATAATCTGTTTCATTTGCTTAAATAATATTCTTATAATCTCAGTAATATGCAATCAGTTTTCTGATCTGTCTGACATGGGTTCTGGCCTGTGTGAGTGACCATTCATTTCACAATGGCTGTCTCTTACACGTGTGGCCTAACTGCTACGGAGAGGGTGATGACATTTACCCTAAGCAGCCTTCATTTGCTGTTCATATCTTTAGGTACACTCCCTTGATGGATAGTGTGAAACCACACACATGTTAAAATCGGTTTCTAGTGCTTTTCCTTATATTTGAGCATTTCATGTATCTATTCAGTACCCTATCACCATATTTACCTGTTTCCTCTTGTATTCCCCTAACGTGTCCACCTCACAACTTCATATCTATTCTGTATGATTGTCCTGTTAATGCACTAAATCCAGTTGGTGCTGCCCACAGTGCGAGGGTGCGGGGCATCCCATGGAGCATGGGAGCCTGCCATTGGCCACAAATCTCCCTTCTCCAGCAGCTATGCACAGCCAGTAGCTCCTCAGAAGGAAGGGTGGAGATCAACCATCTATACTGGGATTGGGGCCAGTTTGATCTTGCACAGGTACCCAAGGTGTTGTGAGATCATACAATTGATATCTGTGTTGTGTCCAGATGATAGCATTTTGCATATATTTTATAACCTAGGATATAAATAATATTTTTAATTTAATAAATAATTAAAATAATCACAGGAGTCTGATACAGTTAACTGAATGTGTGTATTCTGTCACATTTTTAGAAACAAATTTCTCTCTAGTCCAGGTGAATATGACAATGAGTCAGTCAGTCTCTCTCTTTCTCTCTCTCTCTTCTCTCTCTCTCTATCTTTCTCTCTCTCTCTCTCCGTGCTCTTCTGAATTTAATAGAATGAATTCAGTTGAAAATTTAAAAATTGCTTTCAATATTCTGCAGTATACCCCCTCTGTAGCCTTGGGTAAGGTCTGGGCTAATCATATATGCCTGAATACCCTCCTGGACACTCAGCATCACCTAATAATACAGACTAGCACAGGGCCACACATATGTGGCGTACTTTAAACACTGTATGAAAAGAGCAGATAATTTGAGGCACGTGCATTTCCATACCCATACCCTCCAGAGATATCCACGAGAAAGAGTTTTATGAACCTCATTTTAAATAGCATCCACCACTTTCCCCACCCTTCTCATCCCATCTCAGAAGTGTGATTGTTAGGGGGAAAGCCAATGCCTTCAACAGCTTCCCTAATCAGTTTTCTTACAGACCGTTTCCACTGGCGTAGCTCTCGAGAGAAATGTTATGAAAGGGGCTCTCCTCTTCAGAATCCAGAAAATGTTAGACTCCATATTTCAATCAACAGTGAGCTCTTATGGATAGACAAATCTATAGTCATTTTGGCATACTTAATCTTACAGTAATTCTCTGTTCTTCCTCAAAAATATTTTTGGTTAAAGCAGCTGTCATGCAACTGTGTCATGACATGACATGAAAGGTCTTGTCACTTGTCAGTACAATGAATTTAAGCTGAAGATACATCTTACTGAGAAGGTGCCGAGATCATTGCTAATATCAGGTCAGAAAGTAGTGGTGTATATCAGCACCCTGGCTCTGGGATCTTCCACGGGGACTCCATGACCCAACAACACTGTCAGGGTGGCAGGAGATGCTTCGGTTACTGATTTGTTCTCTTACTCCTTTAATTTACTTATTGAATGCTTCAACATGGAAAAGGATATTCTAATAAACCCACCCTATTGAAAACCTCACGGATGAATGAATCACATTTTTAAGCAGGGGAGACGAGGGTACGCTAATCAAAGGGACGCTGTGATGCTATGTGTTTGTCAGTATTTAGCAAATACGAACGACTGGGGGTTTAATACTGTAATTTCTGTGTAAGTAGTACTTTACTTTAAAGTTTTTACTTTAACCAGTGGCAGTATTATAAAATAGACGAAATCATTATTTGACCTGTAGTATTAGTCACTCTGAAGACCACTTACCAGCATCCTCTAGGAACGAATTACATCAGAAAGAACTGTCATGCACTGTGCTTTCAGTAATGAAGTTTAATACATTGTTGTCTGAAGAATCTATTTTTGACAGGATTTCTAAAATATCTCATGTATTATGTTTTTCTATAAAATTTGTAGATTTGTGTAAAGCATAGTTTTAGAGCTTATTTGATTAATTTTAAGGGACTGGAATTTTGTTGCATTCATCTTTTGTCTCACAAGAAATTGCTTCAAAAATTGTGGACAGATGTACAGGTGCCTGTGAGATCTCCAGACCATGAAACTGGACAAGGTAAAGCAGGGCTGCGTGTCTTTGCTTCTTGATCTAGCAAGTTATCAGAGATTGAGACAGCTGATGATCGAGGAAAATTCAACAGATTTCATAAATTAAATCGTTAATGCCCTAGTGGCTTTATGCCAACTCAGCACAAGCCAAGATGTATCTGAGAAAATGCCTCAGTAAAATTGGCTTGTAGGCAAGTCTGTGGGGGGATTGGATTGGTTAATTATTGATGTGGGAGGGACCAACCCACTGTCGTATATGATCCTGGGTTCTATAGAGAAAAGCCATGGGAGCAAGTTAGTAAGCAGCACTCCTTCATGGCCTCTGAATCAGCTCCTGCTTTCAGGTTCCTGCTTTGAGTTCTTGCCCTGACTTCTCCTTATGATGGACTACAAGCTATAAGCCGAAACATCCTTTTCCTCCCCACATCGCAGTTGGGCATAGTCTTTTATTACAACACTAGAAACCCTTAGTCATACCAACTACAGTTTAGACCTCAAGAGAATCATGTGGGGGTACCTAATTAGACAGTACACATATACATAGGAGTTTTATCACCATAGAATATGTTCTGGAGAGTTGTAGAAACTGAGTTATAAGAGAGACAGTCTCAGCACTCTATATTGCAAGAGAAAAGTAAGTTGAACTGACCTCTTAACTCCACTCATAACAACTCTAAAAGGCACATAAAGCTATCTCACCATGCTTTATTGGCCAAATAGCAAGCCCATCCATGAACATAAGGCCACCCTCCATATGTAACACAGTGGAGATTGATCCCACTTTAACCGTTTTAGTGATTTAGGCGTGGCGGTGGCTGTCTTTTTTCGTGTTATTGTTGCTTTGTTTGTTTGTTTGGCTCATGGTATATTTCTCAGCTTACCCACCTCCCCTGTGTGAAGTTGTGCTTCAAGTTGTGCATTTGCAGAAGAGGTCATTCTAGTTGCTGTAAACAGTGGGTGGACTTGTTGGAATCCTTGGGGAAACTGGCCCGTTGCACGGGTCTGCAGGAGGACTGAAGGGTGTCTGCACTGGGGTACTTGGGCTGAGAGGCTGCACAAGGGCTGCTCCAGCATTGGGTTATTCTCAGCTTTTTATCTGCACACATCAGAATGAAGGCTGAGCTCGCAGATGTTGTTGTGATGAGCAGGGCTATATGCAAAGCTGAATTTATGAGACGGGCTGCTGCCTATGGCTGCTGGATGAATTCTTGCTCAATAGAAACAGACTCCATGGGGCATGTGTGAAAGTTGAATCCACAGGGCTGCACCAGCCTTTCATATGAGTACATTAACTTAAATTTACATTAATGTAATCGATAAAGTTTTTCAGGAACAAAGGACAACTGAGAATCATAAGGCGTGTGATGTTTGAAGGAAATTTAATTCATAGTTTCTCAAACTTTTCTTCTGTGAAATTTTAATAATTGTCTGTTTGTAAAGCTAGCTGATATGAAGTCCCGAGTTACTATCTATTGACCTTTTAATCATTTTTATATCACAAGTGTCTTAATAATGTGATGTTAGTGCTTAAGATTTATAACATACCTAGATTCAATTAGTAAATATTGTATCGAAGTCTGAGGAAATTCATGGCCACTATTGTTATTTGTATTCATAATATTCTCCCAGCATTTTCTTAGCACATTCTTAAAAATATCAGTAAGTCATTGTTCATTGAGGTTGTTCTAGCGCAACAGAAGCATGCACACACTGTTCGTTGTAGGAATGAATGCAAGAGCAGGCAGGTAGCAGACCTGACCCCAGTAACAACTGAGACGCTGGGTCCTCAGCCAACTTTCATCTCTGCTTTAATATTCTGTGAAATAATGTCTTTGACCAAAAGAAAAGTCTACTTAATTAATCTTGACGGTAATGAATAGTTTTTAAATACAATTATTTCACTTGTAATTTAGTTTTCAGTATTGTCCATGAAAGTAAAATTCTCAAACCATGGTTTTATTTTAAATATAAGATAATAAATTATCCTGTTTTGTTGTTGTTGTTGTTGATGCTGTTGTTGTTTTGTTTGGCTTTGTTTTGCTATATGTGAGTATTGAACTTTCAAGGTCTATAATGAATTGTACTGGGATTTTGATAGGGATTGCATTAAATCTGTAGATTACTTTTGGAAGATAGCCATTTTTACTGTGTTAATCTTACCGATCCAAGAGCCAAGGAGATCTTTCCATTTTCTGAGATCTTCTTTACTTTCTTTCTTCAAAGACTTGACATTTGTGTCATACAAGTCTTCCCCTTGCTTGGTTAGAGTTACCCCAAGATATTTTATGTTATCTGTGGATATTGTGAATGGTATTGTTTCCATGATTTCTTTTACAGTTCATTTGTCGTTTGTATATAGTATGGCTACTGAATTCTTTTTGAGTTGATCTTGTAGCCAGCCACTTCATTGAAGGAGTTCCCTGGTAGAAATTTGGGGTTGCTTATGAATACTATTATATGATCTGAAAATAATGATACTTTGACATCTTCCTTTCCAACTTGTGTCCCTTTGATCTCCTTCCAGTATAATATATTTATTACCAAATATTCTTTCCCCTAAATACTGAGCATTAGAAATGTGGCCAAAATAAATCACATTTCCATTGACCGACCTCTAAGAATACTTAGCTTGTATTAAATTAATCTTATTACTTTAATAATAACCAAGAACCTCCAGGATTGAGAAGTTGTATATTACATTATATTTAAATATATTTATTTATTTTATTTAAATATTATAAATATTTATTCCAAACATAAAATATATAGAAAGTTTAGAACTATTTTTGGTGAAAATACTTAGTTTGAAATGTGAAAAAATGCCCAGTAATCATGAAGATTGGACAACTAAATGCAGTAACTAAAATATCAGAATCAAATTTTGTATTGGTTAGAATGAAACAGCTACATGAGTTTGTTGGCCCTAAACTTCACAATAGCATAGTTTCATAGAGCCTAAGAAGTGATCATTCATCACAGTCAGATACACAGAAGAGATGGGATATCAAGTCTGTACAGTTGAGGCTACTATTGTTTTAGCTGGAAACATAATTTTATGGGGGATTTATTTGAAATATTACAAATAAAGTTTTAAATGTTTAATGAAAGTACATTAGCAAATCAATTTATAGATCAATACTAAATATACAAGTAACTAAATCCTTCCATTTCTCAACTATTAAACTATACTATAGTTGATTCTTTCTGGCAGACAAATAACTTAGAATTCGGTGTGCCCTAGAGATGCACTTGTAAACAGATTTCTCCTTCTGAGAATTGTGTTCATTGAGCATCTCCACGCCACCCAGTGTGAACAATTTATTAAGAATTTCTTGACATGCATAATTCACCACCATGTCAAGTCCGTGTGTGTTTTCATCGGGAAGAACAAAAACAACAAAAATAAACCCTCTAAGCATGTGGAAAGACTGAGTCAGCCTTGCAAATGTTTTACAGAAATCTATAGGAGAAAAAAGTATCTGGCTTCAGAAACACCAAAGTCATTTTTACTTATCCCTGTCAATTATGCCTGGCCGTCTCAGTATGATGACTTGCATGGTGCTCCAAAATCTGGTGGTAAGCAATATGAACACTGGTTTGCAGTCAACGGTGTGGGAATTCGCATGCATGTCCTCCGCAACTCAGTTTGACGAGAAGGATACGATAGGTCTTGACTTCTCCCAGAGCCGTGTTTCAGTCTGTGTCATCGGCCATGCCACTTCTGGTGCCCTGTTTCCAAGCCTCCATCCACCACACCTTTGCCCTGCCATCTTTCCTCATGTGGTCTGCTGTGGCTGCCCATGCGGGGACCTGTTCTACACAAGGCATGGTTTTTTTCTTTGAAGGTTCTCTTCTTTTATATTATCAGTGGCAAATACGTAAGTGTTTTCATTTCACATTGCATTGCCTTCAGACAATATGGTATTTTCCATTTATTTCCTTTTTGTGGCACATTGCAAACTGTTTATCCTACTGTGTATGAGGAGAGTCAGGAGTAGTGCTGTGTATTTCCTACTCTTTCCTCTCTGTGACGCTACAGTGGTACCAGTTCCTTCGTGATCTTCCCATGTACCGAGTTAAGGAAATCTGTAGACAATGATATCCTCTCAATTCAGGTGACAGTTAAGCATGAATATAAGTAGTGTTTCAAAATACGAAAATATCCTTAGAAACTGAGTGTCCATGTTTTTAGACATAGACTTGGCTTTGGGAGTTGCTAGAGTTTGGATAACTTTTGTGTGCAGCTGCCCACCACCAAGCTTGGCTTCCTGAGATGAATTCCAGCCAAATGTGTTCATTTAGTCCTGTCCATTTCAGGATAGCACCTACCCAGTGTGCCATCTGCCACTCTGAACATAGAAAGGCTGCAAAATAGTTATTTCAAAGCATAATATGATGAAAAGAAAATTTGGAATTTGCAGGACATTTGAATAAAACATTGTTAGATGGAGTGGTTATGATTTCCAATGAAAAGTTGCCAGAGAAAACCTGAATATAAATTATCAACATTGTTCTTTGATTCTTTGATATCCTTAAAGTTGGATGAGTCAGTGGTATACAAAATCCTGGCAAAATCCTCACTTGGTTAGTCACTGGCCCCAGAACACATATCCGATGACCACGCCTTTGAGGAATGAGCTTGTCGTTGGAGGATCTCTTGCTTGTATATTCCACTGAAGTGGTGAGTGATTGAAAAGGAGCAAGTGGTGAGTGATTGAAAAGGAGCATGCCCACACTCCATCAGTACCATTTACGACTCCTCGTCACAGATGAACCATTTAATAAACACCTTCCACACAGGGTGGTGAGGAACTCTCCGCTGTTTTTGTAAGGCATTGTCGAACACTGTCTGGGCACATCCAGAGTGAGCAGTCTGTGCAAAGCAATTCCTATGCATTTTTGTTCACATTCTTAAAACATATTTAGACATGGGATATATTATGTAGCTTATATTTGTCATTACATAGCCTTCCATATGTCAGCATTTAGGCATCTAAAAATATCCACATCCATATCTAGGTTAGTACCTAGAACTAAAACAGAAAAGCGTTTTTTTCTGTTGCATTTGTGAAGCAGTCACGCACCTCTGATGTCAGGGGCATTGGTTTGTCTCTGTCCATCTCATACTTGTCCGTCGTAATAGAAGACAGATGGATTCTTCTGCGACCCTGTGTCCTGCCTGTGACTAATGCAATATTGAGTTAAGCATAGGAAGGAGTTCTTGCCTCCTGTTTTATAAGTTTGAAAGAGGAGTCTGTGAATGTTCTCTGGGCTTTAATAGCTTTATTGAAGCAAGATCGATATTTAAAACTAACACATTTTGTCATAAACATACAAGCCACACTAAACAGACGCAGCAGGTTGTGTGTATACTTTTAATGCACGTGTGTAACACAAGTAATCAAAGAAACCAAAGAAACAGAGAAGGCAAATGAGAGGGAAGGGGTAGGGAAGGGGTGAGGGAGAGGGGGCGTGGGAGGGCTAGAGAGAGGGAAGGGAAGGGGTAAGTGATGTAATGATCTTTTAATTAAAGGGTTTTAATGGAAAGATATTCACACACTGAATGGATACTTTTCCTACATTTTGAAATACATTCAGCTGTGGTCTCATCTCCGAAACTAAGATAGTAACTTTATCCATCTTTAATCTTTAATGATGTTTAAATGGTTAATTATAGTGTGAAACCTCATATCAGTAATTGTATTCTGCTCTGTTACCTCAAAATCCACTGGCTCATAGTCTCAAGATATCAGACGTTCAAATTGTCACTGGTTTACAGCTTTTTTTTTTTTTAAAAAAAAAAAACCCTATGAAAGATTTATTTCCAAACAAATATACCCCAAGTGCTCTGTCTTTGTTTAATTTAAAATCTCCCTTTAGTTATCCCTTCAAGGAAAACTGATGTTCTTGCAAAATGTGGCTAATTCAGCTCTTCTCACAGCCACCCAGGGGCTTATTTCAGGATCATCATGGTTCCAAAATATGCAAAGGAAGTGTATAGCAGGTCAACAGTAAAACATCCCCACAGGGTCCTGTGTCGGAACAGTTGGTCCCCAGCTGGTGCTACTGCAGAAATGTGCAGT
The DNA here is from genome assembly GCA_026225945.1 of Cricetomys ansorgei. Classification (NCBI taxonomy): domain Eukaryota; kingdom Metazoa; phylum Chordata; class Mammalia; order Rodentia; family Nesomyidae; genus Cricetomys; species Cricetomys ansorgei. The sequence continues at coordinate 85,649 of JAMJFZ010003867.1, read as the reverse complement.
ACTCACTGGACACAGACTCTTGCTGGCAGGTGTTGTGCTCTAGGCATGGGCCTTGAGGGTTACAGGCTGGCCCAGCTTTCAGTGGGGCATGCTGGTTCATGAAACAGAAACGTGTAGAGACCCACGCTCTTGCCACCATGGACAGGAACCCCGCCACAGGCCTTCCTGCCATGACCAGTCGCACCTGTCTAAACCTCAAACCAAAATGTATTCCTTCTTCATCAAATGACTTCTATCAGGTATGTCGCCACAGGACGAGAAAAGTAACAAAAACAAAGTGCACTGCACGTCAGTTCTCTTTGTCCCACGGACAGTGAGAACACAAATCGCTGGGAATAAGTAGGCCTTCCTCTTCAGGGGTAACACCAGACGGACTAATGTCACTGAGTCACTATTTAAAACGAACAAATGATAATAGAGTGAAAAATAAAGCGTTTCTGTGGCAACATAGAAATTGTTTGTGAAGTAAATAGTAACAAAACATGAGAAGTAAATAAAATTACTATTTTTAATTCACTAGCTTTTATTTTTGAGAATTTCATGAATTATGCAATGAGATATAATGAGACTAGCCCTGTCCCTCCCTACAACTTCGTTATATTACTAGTATGTATTATTGGATAAACCACTTAAACCAAAACTAAAAATCAACAGCCTTATCTGTTCCAGAATTTTGGTAGTTTTGAGCTTGTGCAGATTTTGTACAAGTACCCACAGCCACTGTGGGTTCTTGATTGTGACAGCCATGGCATGCCCAGAAGACAGCATTTCAGAGCTGCCTCTACCCTCCAGAAAGGACGTAAGTGCAATCACTTATTAGGTAGATGGTATACAGGACCCCGATACTCAATAGGGACCATAGTTTACAAATCTCAGCTGTGTGCTGTAGCGCTCTCCACCAGTGTATGTTTAGGAACATGTTCTAAAACTTGGTTCAGTTTTTCATGACCTGCATTTTGTATTTGGAGAGTAGATGCAAGTTCAAAACCCCAAATGGAATTCAGTCAGTGTCACCTTTATGTGATTTGATTAGGTACAGGAAAATATCCTAAATAAGAATGGATAGTTATTATAACAACTACACCTACTTTAATTGAGTACTGAATATGTCCGACACATGATCTAAGTACTAAAATGTCAACTCTGTCTTATAATAACTCTTTAGACAAGAATCACCTTTATCCCACTTTCAAAGGTAAAATCTGAGACAGAGGGGTTAACACACTTGCTTGTATGCCAGAAATTCACACAGTTACTATATGCTTAAAAAAATCAAGCTAATACTTAGGAAACATATTTAAGATGGTTAAAATGTGAATAATTATTGTCAACATGCCCTACAAGTACCCAAATACAATTTGTACTAATTCAAAAAAATGTTGAAAAAAAAATCCTGCTTCATAGTTACAGCCGATCTTCACTGACTTGGTGGACCACGTGCCAAAACTTTTAGAAATATTTGTGCTTATTGACTAACATGGTATGAGAGGAAAACTCATCCAAGAAATAGAATTCACTGAAATCTGAGATAGGAACATGACATTAGCAGCTAAGAAGGAAAGATGAGTAAGGACAGGAAGAATTAGAAGAATTTGGGGAGTAACTAACATCACAGGCATTTTCAGGCTTGGAGGAAGGTCTCTTATAAATGTTTTATGAGAAAAATATCGGGGACTATCTTTCTAACTCACAATTCTTCTAACTGTTCTTGATGAAAATTAAACAGTTCAGGAGAATTACGAGATGGGGATGGGAAAGGCACACAACAGGATCCCAAATCGCAATGATTCATGACACTTCCACACATTTACTAAAAATGAATGTCTAATTGCACAAGTACATTTTTGTTTTCTTCTGGTTTTATATCTCCACAAGATTGATGCAAAGAGACAACTTGAAAGGAACATTTAAAAGTCGCTTATTAGTGAAGCACCTTGTGGTGGGGGACTGAGTCTTGTCTCGCTTTTTGTTAACGAGATTTTTAACCATCTCTTATGAAAACCAATATATTTTACCTGTTAGATCACACTCTAATGAAATGATTTGGAATAGTTTAAAAAGGGGAGAGGGAAAAATCCAGGTTACAAAACCTGACTTTAAATAACTTAAATGATAGCCTTTTTAAAATGCTGGCAATACTTATTTTAAAATTGGATTAAAATTGACTGCACAATTTTGTCCCTGTAATAATGCCCTCCAAATTAATGTAGGATAATACTGACTATAAGTTATATTTCACTATTAGACTACATGATCACATAAAGTAGATTAGACTCATGTAAACTCTTGCAAAAGGACCAAAATAAAATTCACATTTGTATTTGAAATAAGGTCACTCTCAGAAAACTAATAAAAATCAAGTTAAAAGAATGTTTTTCTTACTGCTTTTTAAATAATAGCCATCTTTATTGTATCAAGTCTGCCATGTGTAACAAAAGTAAGACAAAACAAAAAACTAGATTGGAGATTGGGATACTGGGCACGTGCAGGGTTCAGCTCCCAGAGCCCACATGGCAGCTCATGAGCATCAGTTCTAGGGGATCCAGTGCCCTCTGACCCCCGTGGGTCCCAGGCATGCATGTGGTGCAGAAACACACATACAGGCCAAAACACTCATACCCATAAGATAAATAAATCAAATTGGGATCATCTTTCTGAAGAAACTTCTGCTAACACTTTTCTAGATGCTAAAACCCTTCCTGATAAACACATGCTGGAAAGTGCAAGTGCAAGCCGAGACTCTCGCTGGCATCCGTGGCTGAGCTGAACAGAGGGAACGTAAGCCCTCATTCAGTCAACAGCAGCAGTCTCACTGCAGCTTATCGGAGGCAGGTTTTCACAAAGCTACAGGTATATCCAACGTAGCTTATTTGTTCCTGGCATTTAAAATTTCATAAATGAATATTTGAAATTGATATCAGATTTATAGTTTGTGGCAGTCTTTAAAAACACGTGTCCACATTGCTGTTGTGTTATGGCATTCTCCACAATGTTCTCTGTGCCCTGTCCACCGCACCTCTTCTCTGTGGATGAAGAGTCAAAGGTATTTAAAGATGAATAGAATTACTTCTACTCTTAGTGATACAATATAAAGATTCTTTTAATTAACTTTATTTTGACTATTTTTTTTAATTTCTACATTTGATTTTATAATATAACTAGAGTTACTGAGTTTTTTTTTTTTTTTAAATAAAGGACATAGTTAGACTTTCTCTAAATTACACCAAGATAACAGAGTAGAAATTTGCCTCTATCAAACATGGCAGCCAATGGTTAGAGAACGCATCTTACCTGACGTTATTTTCATTCTCAGGAGTTTTTAAACTTAGCTTCTGATGTAGTTGGTTCATATGTCTCCCTCTGTTCTTGGTATTGATTGTCCCTCCTATGGGCAACATAAAACACAAAATTACTTTGTTTTATATTTTCCTCCACAGCCTGCTTCCCAAATCAAGTGCAAGGTGGATGTGCTGTCCAGTTACATGCCACTGGCTTTTAGTGTCTCTAAAGTTCCTGATGAAACATTAGGCAAAACACATCACCACCCTATGAAGCCTCAGTGGTCGCTGCTTATCAATGCTTTATGTGAAAGTTGCTGTTTCTCATAATTTCATCTATGAATGTCTTCAAAATCTTACTTCTCCAACTGAGCACACGTTTTATCAATTTTCTGTCTTTAATAAAAGGAGTTGGCTTTACAGACAGAGCTATCGGTCTCCATTTGAGAGCACCTTTTCCCCCACTTATTGGGGTTAAATCCTATGTGAATGAGTTTAAGCTGTGGTCTCATTTGTTTGACATTCTCTTCTTGAAGCCATTTGTTCACTCAGTGACGTGAGTGGAGTCACTCCGAGTCTGGGCTGCTTCTGTTCTCTGCTTTCCTCGTGCTTATTTTTCCCTTTCTTGGCTTACAGCTGTTTGACAGCTGGCTATTTTAGGTTCTTCCTCTCACTGCTTTTGTTTATGCATGCTTTTACCCACACATCCTTTCAGAACATGTGTCTCCAACCCTTCCTGGACCTGCTCCTCTGGTATCTACACCTTGTAAAGTGACCCTTTCTTCATATTCCTTGAACGCCTTTATCTTTCATTTCACAAGTCCTCCCGAGCTTCATTCTATGTCAGTCTCCGCAGGACACCCTGGAAAACTGATGAGGTAGAAAGTACCAAAACATGGGCAGACGGGGCTGCTGCCTGTAGCTTTGTTCATGCTGGAGGGACAGCCCAGTGAGGATGGACACAGATGATTAAAAACTAATTTATCATTTGATCTCAATCACAAAAAGCTCTTGCCCTCTCTATAAAATATATTTGGTGTTTAATGATGAATTGAGAAAGTATATGGAAATTAATGACATTTTTAAAATCTCATAAGAAAATGAATTCATGCACAAATTTACATAGATTCAAATAGTATATAATCAAAGTGCTAATAATGCCATAGCACAAATTATTTTTCTAATGTAGATTTCACAGATGTAGTCATTCAGAAAATGCAGATACGTATTTTTAGAATTTCTTATTCTGGCTTAGTAACTTGTAGTTAATATTACCATAATCTACTCATGTGCTCATTATGTTCTGTTAATTGTTGAACTGTTATTATAGGTTGTTACTGCCATTAGAACCTTTTACGTATTATTTTTTCATAGAACCATTTTGAAATAATAAACATAAAGTATAATTCACTGTAATTTTATTTTTTGTACTTTTACATGTTAGCTACTAACTTCAATTTAATTGTCAAATTATCTGTTATTTATAACTTGCCAATATTTTTGTCCCTAATTCACTATTTACATCCTGAGTACATTATCAGTAAGTTTGGGCCTCATGTCCCTCAGCCTCTGGCTACCCTGGATCTCAGACATTTAGGCTCAGGCTGAAGTGTCCTTGGTCCATCCTGCTCCCAGAGAGCATATCCGGGGCTCAGTCAGCTTCATGATACCGCAGCCAGCTCTTCTATAAATCTATCCTTATACGTATCTATCTATAGGTATCCCATTAATTCTGTTTCTCTAGAGAGCTCTGACTGATATGGGTCCCATGAGTAGAAAGGAAAATCGAGGTCATAAAATATAATGTGACTTACTCCACTTCCAGATTTAATGAATATGGTAACAATGGGCATTAGGCCCCTGGCCTCTCAGTCATTAATCATCCCCAGATGCTGAAGAAAGAAACCATTAAAGCCAGGTGTGGTGCAGCACATCTGCAATTCTGGTGCTCAGGAGGCTGAGGCAAGACAAGTTCCAGGTTCGGCAAGCTCAGGGTAATTAATGAAACACTGTCTCAAAATAACAGCAGGGGCAGGGAGGGGGCAGTGGCTGTGATAACGGGCCTGGAAACGTTTCTAGGGGAGTGTACTGAGAACTGATCACTGAAGAGACTCAAGGTCACGGATGAGTGGCCAGGCCTGTGTCTCAGCAGTAGAACTCTTGCCTAACATGCACACAGCCCTGGGTTTGATCTTCAGTACCACACGTAAAAATTATACTGCACGAACATGGATTATTATGTGGAGAGACACCAGGCCAGGTAAATAGAGTCAAATATGAGGGCCTGTTGGCCCCCTGTGCACAGTGTCCGTCCAGGTGTGTGCTTGCTGTGAGCATCAGGACATCTGGGATTCTTCAATACCTAGACCAGTCACTGGTTAAGATAGTGTCATAAATGTTGAAGTTAATTGCTTTCTTCCTATAGTCCGCTGTGGATTCTGATATGCATTTGTGCCAAGACTCAGATAAAATCGTCTGTTAATAATGTGTATTTGATGTTTTTAAAAATAGCGTTTTCCAAGCACACACAAGATTTCCTAACCTTCTTCCCCACAGAATTAATCATCCCATCTGGGCTCCCATCAGATTTAATTACACGTCTCGTATAACATTTACCGTATCACATTCTATTAGAGTTTGGTATATATCTTTTGTCTTCCCTACCAAACCCCAAGCCCCTGAGAGTAGAAATGTCTCCTTCATCTCCATACCGCCAGCAACTGGCATCGTATTTGACATGTAGCAGACATTCAGCAAGATGGAATCCATATTGTTTTGAAAAGCAATCAAGTAAATGAGTGGAAGTAGTTTTTAATTAACAAAAATCACCTGTTACCTATCAGGCTGTAATGCCCAAGTTACTAAAAAGTCCCCTGGGATTGTGAATATAAAAGAATCCCAGACACTAATGAGAAACTCCAGGACTCCACTACTGGAAATACAGCTCACCATGAACTAAGCTTTTGTCTGTGGATTTGGGTAAATCGACAGAGGAACTATGTAGATGAAGGTGAGAGCAAGCTTTCTCTTGACTCCTATTGTTTTACTGAGTATCAACCTGATTCATTTTCTCTCTTCCTGAAAATTCAAACAGGTAGTGGTTACAAAGGGAGGAGATCAGATTCTGCTATATGGGTTGAGTAAGAAGGAGAGTCATTGCGTGTTAAAGGAGCTCGTGGCCTCTGCACACTTATCCAGATTTAAAACCTTTGGCAATTTTGCCCTGACAAGGTTATTTTTCTGGTACAAAATAAATTCTGCATAAATATGCTTGGGTAAGTTTTCCAAACCTTTCAGCTGCGAGCCTTCGACCGTCATCAGTACCATTTCATATTTGGCTATTGTTTACTGCTTTATCACACAAGGACATGTTATCTAATTTTCAGCATTATGTGTGCCCTTAAAGATCTAATATCTGATTCAGGTTTTCACGACAAGTTGTAGAAGGGAACCCGGAGACATTTTCTGTGTTGCTCACAAATCACAACTGGGAACCGTCATCCGCTAACATCTTTAATTATGTAACGTTTATTCTCATTGGAAAATTAAACATAGCTTCTTGATTGTTCTGTACAATAGCTTTGAAGTAGAAAAGAGAATCGGTATCTAGTTGTATTATAAACTCTAGCTCATTAACACGGTCTCGATTATTTTTACATTGCTTCTCCACTGTTCTTGTAACCCAAGCTATAACAATACTGGATGGAAGTCAACTTGTAATCAGTGTGGTGATATGAAAACAGATTGCCTTGCTTCTCATGCTGTGAACTCAGAGGGATCCACAGAGCTGAGAAAGATGGCAAGCATCAACAGATTTCCTCTCTAAAGCTCAGCATTCTTTGGTTTTAAAACATATCCTTGTTCAAGGAACTGAAACACACAAGAGTTCTACTGACAAGTGGGCAAGCATCTAAAAGGCTGGATGGATTAGCATTGATTGGCTTATGTCTTTCCTCTCTAATGAGTCTTTTGTTCTTAGAAATCAGTTTTGACTTCATTTGGTGCATACATGCAGCTAGGGAAAAGAGAAATGTGTGGTAGGAAAATAACTTTTCCCCCTTATTAAAAAGGGAATTTAGATCTTTGCAAAGAGCTAATTGGCCTTTGTGAGTCTAGTCAAGAAGTGCATTATGTGGTCATCTGCTTAATTGAAACAGTCACGATGTTCACAGTGTGGCTTCACGGCTTACAGACTGGAAATCTGGTCATTATTTTCTGTGATTGCTCTGCAGGAATGTTTGTTAGATCACTCCGGGGTCAGAGTAAGGCCAGCAACTCCCATGACTATGACCATTCCCGACTCAGTTTTCACACATTTCTTTGACAATTAGGTGATTCAACAGAATGCATTAAATCAACATTTGTGCATAAAATGAGACAACCATTTAGAGAAAAATTATTCTCTGGATTTCACAAATTCCAAGAAACTTGCTCAACTCTTCCTATGTTTTAAAAAAAAATCTTTGAAATATTGACACATTAGAGTCCTTGTGACCTCACATGTCCAGTTTGTCAACAAGAAAATAACAAGCAAACAAAAATCCCAACATCAATGTCCTAGCAGATGTGTGGATTGGCTTCCTACTGTTTCAGAGTTAAACCCTTTTCTTGACTCACAAGCATTGGTGAGCAGAAGGCAGCTACATGGCCATTGAAGTTCCTCTTAGAGGGTTATAGCTCGGTGGAAGAATCTTGTCTTGTATGAGCAAGGTCCTGGGTTTAATCCCCAGCAGTGAGAAAAAGAGCATGGCAAGAACACACAGATTCTTCTCAAATACCTCACTAATGCTTGATTAAATTGGAATGTAAAAAAAAGTCATTCTCTTGAAACCCCAAAGTATAATAACAAAAAAGCCACAACCTAGACATCAATGAAGCAAATGTTCATTGTGGGAGGAATCAGCATATATACACATGGATGAATGCGCACACACACACACACACACACACACACACACACACACACATTGTGTATATATGCTGTGTATATGTATGTATGTATATGTATATATACACAGCATATACATGCATTTATTAAACTTAGCTAAGTATAATCTGTCAAATGAAGATGTACTACTTTATCAACATTATATACTAATAATTATCTATAGTTTCCATAACATGTAAGTAAAAAGCAATTGTAGCTACCAATTTCATTCAAAGCAAGAAGAGCTTACTTTGGATAATTTTATACCAAATACATCTTTTATGTAATCCTGTGTCGGTACAGGAAAGGGTTTTTACCACTGGTTTGCATCTTGCAATTAAAGGTATCGTAGAATTTATGAATGAGAGATAGTCTAGAAAATCCATGTAACTCAAGTAAAATGTACTTCTGAAACAATTAACTGTAATGCACTTCTGAAATTATTCTTAATTTGTGGTAGAAGTTTATTTTTAGTTGTGTTTAAAAGAATTGTTTTGTGCACTGTTGGGTGAGGGGCTGCATAGGCCTTGGCATTTTGTATTGTCTGCAGGTGTTGGGTTAATGTGGGGGATGTTTGATTTCTTGTGATCTGCACGTGCTGTCAGTAGAACACCTGAAGAGTTCTGAATCAATAAAAACCTCTGAGCACAGACACTACAAAGGTGGTTCCCTCTGCTTAGGTATGGCGGAGTTTACACCTCTGAAAATGCCTCCTTGTCTCCTTGCTGAGCCACAAAAGTGATGTACTGCAACATTAACTGTCTTTAAGTTGAAAGTTCATATAACTCACAGTAGCACTTGTGAGATCTTACATTGATGTCAAAATTCCCCCTTCTGCCTTTAGCTCTTAAATATTAAAAGCACATTTGTAATTGTGTAGTTTATGTTACATTTTTACCTAAGCAAGAGATGATATGATGGTTAATCTTCAGTGTAACCGGCTGGATCAAGAAGTCCGAACTGGACAGATGCTGCCCCTCAGTAGATGGAGTGTTTCATTATAGATACATTTTTAAGAATTTGCTTTTTAGCTTACAGTGATCTATTTTCTTTTTCAGTAACTGATAACTAACCAGCTGTTAAGTTAGTTCACTGATTAAAACCAAGTTTTCAAAGTTTAATATACACCATACCTTACATTGAATTCTAAAAGCAAAATGATGGGTACCTGAGGTATGTTAATTAAAGTCTGGGTTTGAACATTTCCACTTGGTGACTATTGAACAGAATGAATGAAGGTACAATAAGTTTCCTGCTATAAAAGTTTTAATAACAAAGAATAGAATCTTATATACTAATAACTGATTTCTATTTTTAACACTAGCATGATTAAATTAATTTGAGTACCTGTCTTGACTAGCTCTCCACTTTATGGGAAAGACCAACACAACACTGGCTCACAATAGTTTATTTCTCTGTATTTTGTTATCCTACCTGTGACCCAGGAATAGCATGCAGATTTTCAGTAATTTTAGCTGCATAAACCAAGAAATGGCATAGAGTATTCTACTAAAATGGAAATTTGATGCCGGCTAAGTTTGTTGATTAATTATTTCCAATTACATGTAAGGATGTTCTTGTGTTCATGCTGCTTTTTATATGGCACACAGGGACTGAGAAACAGTCATTACAATTTTAATTTCATTCCCAATTCTTAAAATTTCTCCCAGCGGGACAATGTTTTATTGTCTCAATTTGCCAGAAATCCTTCCCTTGTAGTTACATGTGTGCCATTTTCTTTTCTCCCCCTGATCACTCCTAAGTATAGAATTCTTTCTTTATCCTGGTCACAAATGTTCATATTCAGAATTTTATCATGAGTTGAGATAAAAATAAAGGTTCATAGCTTTAACACAGCATTATTAAAAATTCCCCGTGTCTCAGTTTATGCCCCAGAAGCAACATTTAGTGCCTGGAGACCTTTGTCCGACAGACTATGTTGTTTCTTCTAATATTCAACTGCATTGTTTGGTGAGAGAGTAAGGAAGGGGCTAGGTAAACCTGGGGCCCTGGAAAAGCACTAATTTACTGAGAACTGATGTCTGAAATGCGGCTGCTTCAGCATCCTTCAGATTACGTCACCACTGCACAAGAGCAGGAACAGCAGCAACTCATGTTGGGTTTTAGGACAGAGTGTATAGCACCATGTAATTTAGTGCTACGTATGGGACGTGATATCATACAGTGTCAGTGGAAGCTGTCAATCATCCTTCCTTCTATTCATGTTTCCCTGGATGTTACAGTCAGTGATGGTGAAACATTCAATTTGGAAATCATGGTGCGGAGTAAGAGGAAAGTATTTGGGAAAGCTGAGGTCTAATGAAAACATGCATTCCACACTTGTAAAAGCCCATTGACCTTTAGCCCACAGGTTATTTCTGGGCTTTACATGGGGCAGCTATTGCTTTAACTAAGAAAACAAATTACATAGTGATTGAAAGAAAACTGGATTATTGTTTTAGAAGGACAATCCTAGCTAAAATGTAACTCATCGTATACCTTGTAATGGAAGTATAGACCTACTTCCTAAGCACTCTTCCCACTCCTTTCATGTTCTGTTGGTGAGTGTGCCAGTCTCTGAAGGCCGCCGTAGTTGCTGCTTCATGATCTCATTGGCCACACCATGCCCAAAAGACAGTAGTTCGCAGAACGTCTTCCCAGCCTCCAGCTCTTAGAATATTCCCACCACCTTTTCTATGAAGTTCCCTGGGTCTTGAATGGGTAGGGCCCTATATAGATGTCTTCTTTGGGGCTGCTCACTCAACAGAGACTTGTTCTCAGCATTCTGACGAAGTTCGAATCTCTATAACTTTTATGTACTGATGAAAGAAGATTATCCATCCACTGGGATGCAGGCGTAGACATAAGTATTGAGAAGGTAGCTTGGCTATCTATCAATATAGATATGTTTATCTTAATATCAGCAGTGTGCCTTATCCTGTAGCCAGGTACATAATTCTTCCTCTGGATCAGGCCTCACATCTAATCAGAAAGTAGTCTGTTACCCACAAAACTATTCTGCTACTGTTGCACCAGTGGGAACATCTTATTAGCAAGTCAGTGCTGTAAGATTCCAGGTCCTCGACAGAGCGAGATTGTGGATACCCCCCTCCCCACCCTGCACACAGGTAGCCATTGCTTCACCTCCCTCCAGCACCATGAGAACTAGCTGTGCTGCCTAGTTTTATAGCAGCTTGACCCCATCTGAAGTCACCAGAGGAGAAGAGAGCTTTAACTAAGAAAATGCCACCGCAAGATCAGGCAACAGGCAAGCCTGTAGAACATTTTCTTAATTAGTGGCTGATGTGGGAGGTCCAAGCCCACTGTGGGTGGGCTCATGCCTAGGCTGGTGGTCCTGGGATCTATAAGAAGCAGGCTGAAAATCCATGAGAGCAATTAAGTAAACAGTACTGCTCTGTGGCCTGGACAACAGCTCCTGCTCCCTAGTCCCTCCCCTGTTTGAGTTCCTGTCCTGGCTAACGTCAGTGATGAACATTGATGTGAAGGTATAAGACAAAAGCCCTGTCCTTCCCAGGTTTCTTTGGTGATGTTGTTCCATCACAGCAATAGTCACCCTAACTAAGATATTAGCCACTGCGGAGAAGGCTTTCAGCCTGATTGCTTGGTGTAGCTGAGCGCTGCAGCCCGAGTGTGTGGCACCATCAGTAACGGCATCCGTTAGATCTAGTGAGTGACCCGGAGCACTGACAAAGCCCCTGAGGTCTCCCTCAGCACCTCACGGGGAGAAACCCCACACCGAGGGTCGGTGCTTGAGTTTGGGAACATCAGCTAAGGTATTTTGGCACTTTACCTTAACATACTGGTCTCCATTGTAACTAAACAAAGTTTATTTTCTTGTTAAAAATTCTGAACATTCACCAGGTGGAGGTGGTGCACGCCTTTAATCCCAGCACTCGGGAAGCAGAGGCAGGCGGATCTCTGTGAGTTCGAGGCCAGCCTGGTCTACAGAGTGAGTTCCAGGACAGCCAGAGTTACGACAGAGAAACCCTGTCTCCAAAAACAAAACATAAAAACAAACAAAAAAAATTCCAAACATTCAATGATTGGATGCTAAAAGAAATACTAATTTAGAACAGGATACCACCATTAACAATAACAATAACAACAAAAGCCTTCTCCTCATGCCTTTTATGTCTGCGTGTGCTCGCTTAAATGCCCCCCCAGCTGAAGGAAAGTCCATGTGGTTAGGTAGAAGGACAAGAAGCATGAGAAACACAGATGTGATCACAACTGTGCTCTTGTGCCAAGCAACTCTCTAAATCCAAGTTATGGCTGTGGTTTCCTTACTTTCATGGATCCATCAGCTCCACGGTCCAACTTCTGTTGTACTATTTCCTCTTTATATTGTTCCCTTGATTTTGTATGGAAATGCTTCCAGCTGGATTAGAGCCAGTTAATGATATCTTAGACTAGCATCACAACTAAGTTAGCTCTCATCTGGCGTTTATACCTTCTGTATCTACGGCGTCCCATGACTGCACGGATCCCTGGAGTTCATGCACAGGGCCGAATCCTAAGGAATAGGAATATATTATACAAAGTTCGCAGGGTTCTTATGCTGTGACCTGGGATGCATAGGAGTATAATGAAATATAAAATATTTCACACGATACATACATGTTTTCTACTATCAAAAGTTAACATGTAATCTGAGAAAATATTGCATGAGATAAAATTGCAATACATAAATAAATTGAGCTATAAAGAAAATAAAAAAAATACTTCTGTCTTTAAAATATGTTTTTACATTTTTTGAGGACCTACTTTTACAAAATTCACCTTGTCCATTAACCCCAGCCTTCTGGCCTGTTAGAGAGAGACAGTGCTCACGTTGCCATGGATACCCATAGTTACATTACTAAAATAGCATGGTGACACTAGTAGCACACTCCATGGAGGATCTTCCTCCCTGTATTTTCCACGCTGAATCACAAGACACTGAGGGTAATTGTAAGTGGTCCATCTGATTTTTATCTACCTTTTCCACCCAACAAGTCACCCACATCCTTCTCTAGGGTCTCGCCTGGTCAGCCACACACCTTTCCCAACCTGCCAGATCTGTCCTGAGTTCCACAGCCACTGCATGGTCCTATTCTGATTACCCTTCCCTGCACTACATACGGTCAATAGGCTTCCTCTAGGAGCTGCTTTGCCAACTCATAACCCAAAGGTCCTCCCCAGGTACATCCAACCCGGCCAGATCTTCTCCCATGTGCCAAGCTTCAACCAAGACACACACCCTTCACACTAGTCCAGGCCCTCTTTCCTCACACAGCTTCACAAATATCCCAGGCATGTTGTTTAATTTAAACCAACATGCTTGAGTCACCCATTTAAATAAAATATCTGTAAAGCTCCAAAACTATTTTATAAATGCACCTTCTCAAAATAAAACAAGCAAACTCTGTAATTTCAAGTGTCATGAAATCGTATATCTGCACTGACTGATAAGCAGAGCAATCTTCACAGAGGATTTCCTGAGAAACTGCGGGGATAGATAGTGGTTCCTGGAAGTGACAGAGGAAGGCAGCCTCCTGAAGGGTGTCACCATCGGGTTTGGGGGTTACAGGGAGCCTCCTGATTTCCCATCTTCCGTGGCCAAGGCAGTCTGAGATGCAAGATGGTTGATATGAACAGGGCACAATGTTCTTTTCTCCAGTGATGTTCAGTTTAGAGGTGTCCTCCGCCTCCTGTTGTGAAAGATAATTCACCCAAGCCTTTTCTAGCCTGTAACTCAACCTGCTTGTACATCTTTTCTTCTGTCCCCACCTTCTCTGTCCATATCAGACTTAGAACTGAGAAAAAGAAGTCTGTATGCCCAGATATCATCCTAAACTTACAAATAACATGAAGTTTCCAGTCAGTATCTCCTCTCCAAAACTTCTCAGTCCTGTAGAAACGGTTGCCAGTGAGAATTGCTTAGATGAACCCCAGCACACAGAGTGTAAAAGAACGATCACAGAGTTCATCAGAGAATTCAAGGAGTTTAAGGACGACACAAAGAAACAGCTCATTGAAGTTAAGGAGAATAAAAGCCTGAGTGGTGCCCAAGAAAACACAAGCAGAAGGCTGATGGGAATGACAGATAGTCCAGGACTTAAGAACGGAATTCAGTAAGGGAACACAGCATGGAAGAGGGCTCAAGAACACACAAAGATGGAAATGAAGTGTAATAGCTCAACTAGAAAATTCAAAGGAAAGCATTACAAGTGGAATGAATCAAGCAGAAGACAGAATATCAGGTCTGAAAGCTAGAGAATCCAGTCCCAGGGATCAAGGAATATGAAAAAGATAATATGGGAAAGAAACATACGGTAAATATTGGGTCCCGTGACAAGAGAGAACTTTCGGACTGTAAGCAGAGATGAAGGGGAAGAATCCTAGGTCAGTGGCATAAGCCAGGTCTTCAACAGAGTCATAATTGAAAACTCTAACTCAGGAAACACACACCCATAATGATACAAGAGGCACACAGAACAGCTAATAGACAACACCAGAGATGAAGATTCCCATAGCATATCATAAGTTAAAACACTTTAGCAGAGAAACAGAGAAGGAGAACTGAGAGCCACAGAGCAAAACACTAAATCTGTGTAGGCAGTGCAGAAGTAAAGAAATGATAAAACATAGGACTCCTGACTGTGTGGAAACCATCCTGCCATGCAAGCACAGAGTCTCCGGGTGTTAGCGAGAGGCTAGATGTGGTCCGCCATGGATCTCAGGAGAAGGACCTGGAGGAACACCATCCTGCTCTGACCTAGCAGGGCCCTGTCTCATGTAACAGTGGAATATCTGAAGCTTAATTAGTATTTTAGTTTCCTAGGTGAAATATTATTCTTCTTACTGAATCACTGTTAGGAAATGTCTCTTGGAGACATATGCATGTGCCCTCCTAGACTGTAATTTACATTTTTTAAATTTGTAATTTGCAATTAGCACTATCATTACCTTTTATTTGGGGAGGTATACTGAATCAGTTCTCTTGAAATTTTAAGAAAAAAAAATTCATATTTTGTAATGCTCTTCCTTAAGTATGTGATACTGTGATGTATTTTACTATCTGCCAAAACTGTTCTTTCACAGCGGAAGATTAATCGTTCTTTGTTTCTGTGCACATCCTCGCCACAACGGGTGGGACCCTGTTTTGAGACTTTTACAATCTTGGTTCAGAAAATTAAAGAAGCTGGAGTGTGCCACCGCAGACACTCAGGGCTAATACATCTTGTTGCGCGTGACTGAGGACAAGAGCCCTCCAGATTAAATTTCTCTGCTCAGCACCCAGCATTTTCATAAAATACAGTCCTCACACAGCTTCACAAATATCCCAGGCATGTGGTTTAATTTAAACCAACATGCTTGAGTCACCCATTTAAATAAAATATCTGTAAAGCTCCAAAACTATTTTATAAATGCACCTTCTCAAAATAAAACAAGCAAACTCTGTAATTTCAAGTGTCATGAAATCGTATATCTGCACTGACTGATAAGCAGAGCAATCTTCACGGAGGATTTCCTGAGAAACTGCGGGGATAGATAGTGGTTCCTGGAAGTGACAGAGGAAGGCAGCCTCCTGAAGGGTGTCACCATCGGGTTTGGGGGTTACAGGGAGCCTCCTGATTTCCCATCTTCCGTGGCCAAGGCAGTCTGAGATGCAAGATGGTTGATATGAACAGGGCACAATGTTCTTTTCTCCAGTGATGTTCAGTTTAGAGGTGTCCTCTGCCTCCTGTTGTGAAAGGTAACTCTTTATAAAATGATGATTTGAATGTGAGTCAAAGTGTAGTCAGAAGAAAAGAGGATTCTAGGATGGCTAAAGCTAACTCCTTTATGGGTGTCATGTGTGTTGTGTATGTGTGTAGGGATCATGGTTCTTTCTTACTAGAAGAACCTCCATAAAGTCCAAGGAAGGAGTTCCTGCTCCCATGTAATGATCAAACCAAACCAATGAGAACAACTGCTGTCACAGCTTCTGTGTTTCTCTCCCCTTCTAGTCCCCGCTACCCCTCCTCCCTTCATCTCCCCACTTCTCCCCTCCTCTCCCCTCCTCTTTCCTTCTCTCTCTTCCTAGCTTGCCTCCTCCCTTCCTAGCCCCTCCTTTCTCCTTCTCTTTCCTCCTCTCTCCTCCTCATCCCCCTCCCCCATCCTGACCCTTCCTCTTCTCTCCCCTCCTTGTCTTTTCTCACTCCTCTTTGGCCTTCCTCTCTGTCTTTCATTTTCTGATCTCAACATAATCTATTTTATGATATTTCATAATTACAGAATTTTATTTTAAAACCTAGCAATTGAACTTTTGTCTACTGAAAAAAAAATATTGTGATCTAAAATTGAATGTATGGCTTGAGACAAGGCTCACTGTAAATGACACCAGCTCTAGAGCCCGAGAGTGTTACCTACATGGTGGAAGAAGTGATTCAACTGAAAGTGTCCTCTGAGGCCTGTGGTATGCATGTGGACATTTGCAAACACACACGCATACGTACACACACATGCGCACACACAATAAATAAAGAAACCGTAGTAGGAAAAGGCTTGTGAAAACTGAAAACATAATTAACCTAAAGATTTAAGACAAATGGACCCACATTCCAGTGGTGTATGTGTGTGTTACTAAAAATCACCTAAAGAGGATGCAAGGGTGCTGTGTTTCTGAGCTGTCTGACGGGTTCCGCCCCTCAGGAATGGCACAGCCTGCAAGTGTGTTGGCGATTCGAAAAGACTACAGTAAACATTCTGTAGGCGAGGAGGTTTACAGTAGAGTCATCCCATCAAACTTTCACTCTATAGACCATTTCCTAAAATGACAAAATGGTATAAAAATTAATTGATTCAGTTTAAACATAGAAATATAAAAGCCAAGAAGCAGATTCAATATAAGGAAATAAATACTAAATTCAGAATCAATTATTCTTAATATAGTTATATCTGAAAATGGAAGTCACATTCCATACTTGTTTATATTTAGTGTGCCAGCTTTCTCTATCGGTAGACTGTTCTAGATAATCACTAAAGCCTGATCTTCTAAAGCAATGGTCCCTTAATGCTAAGCTCAACGGAAGACCCTTGTGCAGACTGGAGAATGATGAACCTGTGCTGCGCATTCCAACTCTGGATGCTGAAGGCCCAGGTAAGGCCGCTTCACTCTATGTCCCTCAGCTCTGTGTGCAGGTCAGGAAGTGAGATGGGGAGTCTCCCCCTTCTCCACCCATATGGTGTTTGTTTAAGGCCTCTGTGACACTTTCTAGCCGAGTAGAAGACACGTGAAGGAATGGCACTGATGCAGTGTAAAACCTGCCTTTACGTGAGGGATCTTGTGTGGAGGCACCAACAGGGCCACTGACAGTAACTGACCTGCGCCTAGTTACAGCCCGCAGAAAGAATGTGACCTCGCCAAGCATTCGACATCACGGAAGAGACAGAACATTCCAAGGGTTAATTCAAGGTCAAGAAGATATTTATGTACTTAAAGGAAACCACAATAATAGATTTCCATAACGTGATGAAAGTGCAGCTTCTCATTTGAGGGGGGTCGTGGGGGATTGTGAGACTGAGATGAGGGGGGGTCGTGGGGGATTGTGAGACTGAGATGCTTGCTGGACAGCCACCGAAAGTGGGTGCAGCAGTGCGTAGCGTCCGCACCGCTCCCTTGTTAGAGAGCGGTCAAAGACACTCACAACTTCTTCCGACAGTTCGCAACCAGAAAACACAGGAAAGCATAACCTAGTTTAAATTATAAGTGATCCGATATTTTAAGAAGCATTCATAAAATTCCTGTGGCCAAATCGTTGTTTAATTGATCAAATCAAATAAATTTAGAATTAATGTTCAACAAATGAGTGTTGGATACTGAACATGTGTCGAGTGTGAGCAAAGGATTCAAAGTCTAATGAATGTGTGCTAATGAATGTGTATGGACAAGTTTAAGAGCAGATGTTGGTGCAAAAGCAAATGTGGGTGAACTTATGTCGTGTTTCGTTGTGCCTGCTCCCCACAGCTCCCTTTAAACTGTTCAGAACTGAAGTGCCCATCCTAGTTTGATAGCTGATGATTGCTTAAATAAAATCACATTTTCTAAAATACTGTTCATGATGGTACAAGGCAGAAAGACAAATTCTCAGTTCATGTGCTGACCAAGAGTCATCTCCTGAGACTCCTGTGTTCTGTTTGCAACCAACACACAGTTTACGAACAGAAGAGTTATAGTAATTATAAAAGATACTTCATCAGGGAGAGGCTATAAGTCTTATCTTGAATATTCAACAGCAATCAATTCTATTGATTCAGAAATATGAACAAAACTCATTTTAAAGCAGGAGCACTAAAAGTCAAACTGACATTTATTTTACTCCAGTCAATGAACTATAGCCAAAAATTAAACTGTGTCTATCCTGTACAGGTAACTGACTGCATGCTGCAGGGATACAGAGATTGAAGAGCAGTGTCATTGTTGGGCACTGTGAAGGAATAGGCCTGTATGAAAGCTAGGGATCTACATTCAGAGGCCTGTGTGGTCTGGATGGAATGTAGACACAACTTTAATCCCAGTATTCAGAAGGCAGTGGTAGTCCACACCTTTAATCCCTAAGAAAAACAAAATCTTCAAGAAGCAGACACAGGAAGCAGAGCTCAGGAGTCAGTGTCACACAGGAAGTGACATCTGAGATGAGTCACAGTTGAATGGCAGACAAGGTGACTAATCAGAGGAAGAGTTAGCAGAATGAGTTAGAGGACATGCCCAACTCTCATGATAGAAAAAACAAATGGGCTCTCAGTTGAGAGCAGACTTCAGTTGCAGAAGTGGTCAGTTAAAGAGGAGTCAGTTAGACAGAGAGTATGAGGAAAACAGTCTGGAACAGGCTGGCCGGATATAAGACGCAGAGACAGTAAAGTGGTCTGACTGAAGCAATATGGAGCAATGAGAGCTCAGGGAGAGACACAAGGGCACAGGGGCAGCTTGGCAGAAGAAGTCAGTATCAGAAGATGGAGTCAGCCAAGAGTCATCAGTGGAAGCTTAAACATTCCAGATTGAATGGAGGCTACAGCCTTCCAGTTCTAGGCTTAAGAGTCAATTGTGTGGAGGCCAAAATGCTCCAGGACTCCAGGACTAAGGACTGGTGATTTCGGTGGACAATGAATAAAAGCCTTTACGCAGAACCACCATCTGCATCTGGTGAATCTACATGTATGCCCACAGGGCACAATGGAAGGGTAGTTCCAGAGACACTGAGAGTAAGAGAGCCAGGCTTCTCCATTTCTACGAATTTGAAATTTCCATCTTTTGAGAACAGTCTGTCTTTGAACCTGATCTGACCATTTCAGGCAGGGATGAGGACAGGGGATGGAGACAGTGCTGCTGATTCCCTCTCTTTACCTCAGTAGCTCAGCATACCGAAGCATTCAGTACTCCAGGGGCTTCCTGAACTCGCAAATCTAATGCTTAGAACAACTTAACTATGTGTGGTGGCATTAAGCTCTGCCTTGTGCTTTTATTAAACTGGCCACAATGGAGTAATCCAAACAACACTACATAAAGAATACATGTAAGCAAGTGCTGTAACATTTAATATCCACAACCAGATGTGCTTGAGCTTGATTTGTGACTCTATTGTTTCTCAACTCATCCTCAAACTAGGAATTAAAGATGGCGCCTAACCTAACAAAACACAGATCGGCTGGGTCTGTACATACAGGCTCACGGACAGTAACTGTCCTTTGTGGTTGTGCCTTTGAATCAAGGCTGGAGACAGGACTGTGGTGCAGAGCAACTGCCTCTCCTGCTGAGGACTTCAGTTTGGTTCTCTAAACCTACATGGCTTTCCATACGTTCCATTGACTCAAGCTCCAGGGAGACCTATGCCTTCTTCTGGCCTATGATGGCGTCTTCATACATACGGTTCACATATAGACAAGCAGGCACACACACAGATATAAAAATAAAAATGTACTTAGCTTGCGATATCAAGTTACATGGTAGTCTTAAAAATAATATTTGCAGGTTTTAATTTGTAATTTTTTTTTATTTTTGTGTTACTGTTTTTTGTTGTTGCTTGTTTGCTCGGTTGGTTGGTTTTGTTTTGTTCTGGAAATAATTAAGAAAAAGATTCAAAGAAATTCAAAACCTTACATTTTGAACAGGGTGAAATATAAGAAAGCATGCATTAGTTTAAGTGAATAAGTGATTGGACATTTTAAATAGAATTCACTAAGGACCTGAGGCAAAATCCTTGGATCAACTGATCAAGCCACAAAAGTTTAGAATTAACTTTACAAAAGAACATCTGATACTGAAGATCTTTCAAAAGAAATCTGTGCTGGATTTCTTCCACCATCTCAGCAAGCTTTTTCTAGAAACATCCTCACAGAAATGACGAATAAGCAAGTGTTCTTTGAGTGAGAAAAGCTGCAGACACGGTAGATGAACTTTCAAGGGTTAAGGGATGTTCCAGACAGCTGAGCTCTAGCAGGGAGGAGAAGACAAGCTGGAGAAATGTCATGCAAAAGCTAGACATCACTTCTCATCCACACAGCGTGGTCTCTCACACACTTAACCAGTCCTGTCCATTTCTCCTCTGTATCTGTTCTGCCTAGCATTAATTCTTGCCCTAGTTGACAGTTCCTAAAATACCCAACCTGGGCTTACAAAAATATATAAGCCCTTCGGGTGAAGAGGTGCATGCTTAAGGTGTGGAGAGAAGAGAAGACATGCATACATACATACGTACGTACGTATGTACTTATCTCCCCCTCCCCCCTTTTTGGCACTCAGCTTTGACAGCAAGAACACTGTGAGTGTCACTGCCCTCTAGTGGCCAGTGAAGCTACTGCAGCTGCAGTAACGTGTTGGTATGTCAAGGCATTTCAGAGCTGTCTGCTCATTCTCATGAATACTTAACCTTGTTGCGTTCTCAGGGTTGCTGTGAGAGTTTATTATTTCTGCATTGAAATTCCATGAGTGATTCATGAAGAGACATGGAGCCTCAAAGATAGGATTTAAGATGAGGGATAATTATTGTGTTAGTTTATTAAGTTAAATAAGTGAGGCAGACGAATCCAGACACTGTTTCAGACCCATTACGTCATAAGGCGACTTCGTCCTGTGCTCGCTGTTAGCACCTACACGTAAACTTTCACGCCCTCCCATTCCCCCACAGTGCTGCCCATTTCCAGTGGCTCAGGATTACATGACACTTTACTGGATGAGCCATGAAGTCTCCATGGTAGAGGGGAATTAAAGCCACTTCTCCTGAACAGAGGAGAGCGCAAAGACGTGGGAAAGAGACTGTAGATACACAGGGAGGATTGTGGTCCTCTGAAGAATAACTGTTAACCAGCACACATAACTCCTAGGAGTTGATTGTGGTTAATGTTTGAAATACAGGTTAGATTTCAGTTGGGTTGGGAGGAACCACCAGGATCAAGACAAGCTGATCGAGTCAGAGAGATCCAGAACATGCAAGGTGATAAGCTGCCTTGATGGGAGAGATCTTTGTTCACTACATGAAGGTCCATCTACCATCTTCCTTTGTAGATGGCCTGGGTTGACAAGTTACAGAGACTAATTACATCTGATCATTCTGAAGGTTACAATTAATGTGCAATACACATTTAATAAGACACCCTTATATGTGATATTTAAAATTTAATTTCAAATGAGATCTAGAGAACCGGAGACTTATCCCAGTCCAAAGCTGAGCAATCACAATTTCTCCTGCATGGATGGAAACGTGTGTAGCATTGTGTTAGGCACTGGTAGAAGCCTTGATGTGTTTTCTCACTTTGCTTATCATTCCATTGCATTTTGTTCAAGTAGCAGCATAGGTGTTGTCCTTTGGTACCTACAAACAAAGCTGAACAGCCCATTGTGGTGTGTGCACATAGGCCTTAGAGAAAAATTCCACCAGATATGACCTTGCCTTTCAGAGTCTGAACTCATAAAATACCGGGTATATTTTCATCTGTTTCATCTTGTCTCTCCCCCATGTTGTTGGCCCAGAGTAGGAAATACAATTTTAATGTTAGGAAGTGCTATTTAATGCATGGGAACATTCCAATGAGGTCCATTTCTGTCTGTGTAGTTTTCTTTCCCCCTGACTTAGTGCTCAGCCATTCTGTCATTCACCTGGGGAAGGCAGCCTGTTGTTTCTCAATTTTCAGAGCTAGACGTGTAATTGCTACATTTATAACGTCAGTTGCATGAGATGTATTGACTTCTGATTGACTGACTTGGGGAGTCCAGCTCCCACATTTTGCAGACATACTTGTGAAATATGTGAAGTACTGGTAGTACTTCTTTCAAATGAAGGGCTATTGTTTCTATCCAGCTGTGGTAAAGAAAAACCACATGACGGAATTAAAGAATCAACAGCTTTGACGTTGGGCATCTTACAGAAAACTGAGCTGGGCATGGGGTTCCCTTAGTGAACTCAAGATTGCCGGTCACCAAATCAGAACATCAGAATCTATTTAAATGTTAGGCTTGAAAGTATCTGCATTCAACTGTATTTCTTGAGCATGGAAAGGTATCCAGGGTGCTGCACTGGAGCCTATATCCACCATGGGATGTTCTGCAAGTGTGATCTAGGAGGATGATTCGTGGAGAACAGAACTCAACATGATTTTCACTAAGAGACAAAGCACTTCTCAATCCGAAGTGGAAACTGAGGCATAAGAGAATTTAAGGTCTCCCATAGCCCACAAGAAGCCTTATGACTGGCTGGGTACATTGCAACATGTGACTCCAGCTTAAACACAATGTACAATTAACATATGGCACAGGGGAAAGGAATTTTCAAAAATTATTATTGCAGCATAGAAAGACATTGAGGAAATGAGAATATTTACACGTAATGCCTCAACCTCCAGGAAACTATGTACTAGAGCACTTTCATAACATTCTTTTATGCACGTGAAAAAAAACTTAACATAAAATGCATCTAGCAAAAGAGAAGAAATGTAGCCAGAGTTCTAGTTAGCAGGTAACACCAAGACCTCGGAATTCTTTCAGCCACTGGAAAAGGGGGCTTATAATTCTGAGACGCAGTGCAGACTGCAAGAGACCCACAGGCTCCGTGAGTCACTGCCGTCCAGTTCCGCCGGCTGGTTCATAGGAACTGTCAAACAGAGTTGGCCGAGGACAGGCAGGGGCCTGACAGATGCCTCTGAGAAGAGCTAATTGGAACTCGGTCACCCAGTTGGTGCCTGAGAAGAGGGGAGCACTTAACAGGATGACATGACACAAGAGTGACTCACAGAAGTCGCAGAAGATGGTAGGGTAATGACACAAATTCAGCAACTGTGATATTTTTAGTAAAATTATTTTGAGGGTAAAATTAAATGAGAATAAAATGAGAAGAGAGGTGATAGCCACCATTTCAACGGCCGGATGGATAAACCGATTCCTGGAATCGAAGCCCTTCTCTCTAAATTAACAGAAAAACCGAGACAGGTGCGCCCTTCCCGTCTGCCAACCTTATGGTATAATACAATAATTCTTTGCATACAGACTTTAAAATAATCGCTCTCTTTTGAAGAAACATAAGCCACTATTATCATTAAATCGTAATATTCTGAGAATCTGGCGATTGGAATTCACAAAGCCCGTCGTTAGGGCCTGGAGAAGAACAGATAGCCTGGTGTCTCTGCATCAGGTGGCTTCTCTGGTGGAGGCTCACTGCCCCTCCTTCCACTCTCTGTGGCTCTCTTGTAAGGTATAGAAACTACTGTGCGCACATTGGGATTTTTAGGAAGCACCTTCATCTGTCTGCTGAGCAGAGGAGTGCTCTCCTGCCTATGCTGCCATTACATTTAACCCTCTGCCCATCCCCACATTACCTCAGGGAGGCTGGCTAGCCTTGCAGCCAGTCTTCCTTGGGTGCCTGTTCCCTGGACACTCACAGCACTGCAGTCTTTTCTGTGAGCACTTGGCTGCTCTCATGGTGTCCCCATGTGGACTCTGGCCCATTCATCTCACTGGTGTTGGATGTAGGCTGTGCATCCTAGGGCTTGGCTTAGCGCTCAGATCATGCTGGTTGTTCTACAGCTGCTTTACAACAACAGTCAAAAGCTCTACTGAATAGGCATAATATTGGGAAGCTACAAGGAAGGTAATGAAATACAATGTTTGTGAATCCCAAGAGATGACACAGATAGGACACAAATCTATAGAAAGTCCACAGAGCATCAGTATACGTGTAGATAACATTGGTCGAAAGAATGACAGCTGACTTACGGCTAATTTTATATTGATTTTTGAATTAATTTGTAACGAGATGCTTGATGTGAATTCAGGAGTAGCGCAATTCGTGTGTTTTCTTAGATTGTCTTTAAACGGGATTTAGTCTTGACTGATGGTGAATGACCATGTTTTAATGCTCACAGATTTCCCTAGACCATACAGTAGCCTTCATTCCCTGGCTTTTTAGATTATATATCCAAAATAATGCCACAGTGCTATACATCTCCAAGAAATTTCAATTACAAGAGCACAAAAATCCATTTTTGTATAAAATTGTATCCAATTTTGTACAAAATCCATTTTGTATAAAATTTTAAGTTCTATAAAGGGGAAAAACAAAGATTTTGTCACTTAAGCTGTAGCTGAAAACTGCATTTGACAGTCCAGTTAGACTATTCATCCCTATCACAGACGGCAACAGCAGGTGCTCAGGGCCCTATCTGCAGAAGGGGCCCCTGGGAATCTCAGGGCAAGGCTTAGCTTCTATCCTGGTGTGCTTCAGATAACGGGCTGACACCTGGCCCTCTTGTCTTTACCTACATCTGGCAACTGCTTGTGGCTGAGGAGGTACGCCTGTTACCATCAATGTGGAGTGCTTGAACCTTGGTTCCCAAATGGTGGTGCTGTTGTAGAGCCTTTAGGAGGTAAAGCATTGGGGAAGTGAGTGTGGGGGGGCTTGGGTTAAAGAAGCCCTCCCCACTTCCTGCATGTGCCTTACTGTGAGTGGACACAGCCTCTGTGCCTTCTCTGCTACAAGGGACTGCATATTCCTTAAAGTGTAAATCAGAATAAACCCTCATTCCTTTAAGTTACTTCTTGTCAGCCATTTGGTAATTACAGCACTCTGTTACAACCGAAAAGAGAGTTAGCATGCAGACAGATTTCAGTCTATCGCTTCTGAACCTAGTCTGCACAATGTTTGGTAAATGAGAATATTAAACACCTGGCAGATGAAGTCATTACGTCCTAGATTAAGCACGTTCCTTTAATGATGGGCGATCTTTCATCTTCTAATCTTCTCTCCCTTTTGTCCTTCCCTGTTTTCCTCAACACCCTCCTAAGACCGTAATAATGCAACAAAACATGTTTAAGGCATGGTAACCCTTTCTTCTGCTTTGTAACCTGTTACAAAAGATCAGTCTCTGCTTTTGTATCCATCAACATAAGGACACAAGCTAATCAATACTGAAGAGTAAAGTAGGTGATTTAAAAATGCATGTGGTGTTAGAAGACTGGCGTGTAAACTCAGATTCACACACAGGACTGACCAGATGGCTGGGGAAAGGCCTGCAAATGCACCCGTCACAGGGCTTAAAATTATCCAGCAACACACTTTGGAGAAAGCGAAAGGTCTGATGCTAGACTGAGGAGAAAGTGAGGGATGAACTTCCAAGGCTCAGAGAGAGTTTGGAGCCTTTGCAGTCATCCCTGTGATACTGTGCTGGTGACACACGGCGTCCTTTCTGTCCCAGGGGAACGGTTGTGCACTAGCAGCAGTGAGGTGAGTGAGGACTAGCGCCTGCTTGGCAGTGGAGATCAGAGCATGGCAACTCCCTCCTGGGGTGTCTTCAGTGGAAGGGGCTGTGTGTGTGGCAAGGGATTTGTGGGGAACTTCCGTCCTAGCCTCTCAAATTTGTCTATGAGTTTAAAAACTTCTCTACGCATGAATTCTTTGTGGATTCTTTACAGAGGATAAGAATGCGTACAGCGATATATGATAAATTTTAAAACTTAGCGTTAAGAATTTTATTTCCAAAAGCAGTTCATGATGCCCAAGTCAGAAGATCATTTTAAAACACTCAAGAATAAGAAAATAGTTTGATAATTATAGGCATTCTAGAGAATCCCAATGTTGTTAATATTTCCACTATTTGTTTCTACCTATGTTTTACAAGTTAGCAGAATGGAAATAGTAATAAAAATAAGAAATGCAGTTAAGATTTGAGCTGCAGGTGAACCTGTTGTTACATGAGTGGCCAAGAAAAATGAGGGAAGTGAAGTTAATTTCCCTACATATTTTCTTTCTTAAAAAAATAACCATTAAAATCGTAATTAAGGCACACATTTCCAGTTTTCCATGAAACATTGACTGTTGCATTAAATGAAATTATTGTGGAATGAATGTAATCTCTGGACTATACAAAAGGCCACTTTACATGGTATAAATGTAAGCAAATGTGTTATGGTGAATGACCCAGCAGAGGCTGGTTGATCTAGAAACCAGTCAGGAGGCTTCCTACAGGCGGCAGACAGAGAGGATGGGAGAGCTGTCTTGGGCACGTATCAGAGTTCTGTTGTTGAAGGGAAGAATGGTTCAGGAACAAGTGAAGGTGTGAGGCCTCTAGAAGCTGCAGTGTTGGAGGAAATAGATCCCTCCGTAGAATATGCAGGGAAAAATGCATGGATGAACTTGACTCAGTGAGAGGTGTTTCAAGTTTCTGAGTCCAGAAGCCTTGATTAGTTTGTGGGACTGGCTTCAAGAGCTGCAGGAAACCAAAACTGTAAGAACAGACAGCCTGACAGGTCAGGGGTGTGGGGCTGACCAAGGTCATGGAGCCTTGGCGGAGAGATGAAAAGACACAATTATTTTAACGGTGAATGGTTGAGTGTTCTGGAATTAAAACTAAAGGCACACTTGAGCAAGTTCACATCATGTGTGGGTTTGCTCTATGCTCATCTTCGCTGTTGTCAGCAGTGAGCATCTGCCTTGCAGCAGAATGGGGAATCCTTGAAAGTGTCCTGTGAATTTTCATGGAGGATTTTCCCTTGCTTCCCCATGCTTCATCGAATGAAGTAGAGTAACTCATCATTTCCGGTAGATGCCAGGCAATGGTGACATTTGATCATGATGACATCCTTCGTCTGGAGGAAGACCCAGTGTGGAGGTCGCAATGGACATCTAGTGTGCAGGCATTCTTTTATTGAAAGTCAGTCTTATTAGGTCGATGGAAAAAATAGCAGAATCATGACTAGTCTACGATTTACACCTCAGTGACCATTTGCCGCTGCCACCCACCCCTGGTGACTAATTTCGCAGCCAGAGAATTATTAGCTACAGCACTCTAGGATTTTTTTCCCAATCTGTGTCCCTTAGAGATGTTTATGCTTTCAAACCCCTAGCCTGACAAGTTGGGTCTTAAATTGTCTTTATACATATTTACAAGCAGATCTAAGTAACTTGACAAAAGATGCTCATTTGTTGTTATTTTAATGCTCCTTTCATCAACTATTTTTTATCTTCTCATAAAAATCTCAAAAATAGTCCCAAACAATTCTTAGAAATATAT
Source organism: Cricetomys ansorgei (assembly GCA_026225945.1). Taxonomy (NCBI): domain Eukaryota; kingdom Metazoa; phylum Chordata; class Mammalia; order Rodentia; family Nesomyidae; genus Cricetomys; species Cricetomys ansorgei. The sequence continues at coordinate 57,905 of JAMJFZ010003867.1, read as the reverse complement.
AGAGTTCCTCTTAATACAGAATAAGGAACTGATAGTGAATAAAGTTTGGTAAGATTTGAGTGTTGACATTTTAAACATAGTTTAATCTTATTCTTTCTCCAGAGAAAATATAGTAACGTATAATAACATTCAATCTAAATCAAAATACACACATTTAAAATGGAGGTGATGTGATGGCTCATGCCTGTAACCCTACCATTCAGGATGCTGAAGCTGGAGGATTGCCATGTTGGACATCAATCTGAGTTACAGAGTAAAGATCTGTCCCAAAAACTAAAAGATCAAACATTTAGGGGTGACATGTCTACTTGCCCTTATTGTTATTGAGATGTCTTAATAAGACACACTTATTCTGCATGCTATGACAAAATCACTAAAAAGTACCAAGCATTTTCCGTGTGTAAACCAGGAGCCACTGTTGATGCCGGCACGTACTTTCACGTTCACAGGTATAGCATAGTCAATACCTTTGTCCCGAGGCCTCTACAACTACAGTGATGTTTGTCCCAAGAGCTAGGCTTTACAAGGGCTTACCTTTACAGTTTCATAAACAAATTCTTACACCTCAGATCATTGCAGGAAGCACCCAGCCTGTTGTAGAAATGCAGCCATTAATTCTGATCCTATTAACAAGATACACCTTCCATAAAAATATTTCCCAGCGTGAGATTGTCTCAAGAATAAAAACAAAAATAGATAAAACAAACTCAGCTAATCTCTCTGTAAACATTTCTCAAGTAGGACTAAGAAACAATTTTGGGAGAGACTTATTTCCTCTTTTAGCACACAGAACAATTTCATTATGTTGTTTACTAAGAGGGACAGTCTCAGAGAGTCAGTTACTCCTTCTCTTTGTTTCTTCCTAACTAATAAGATAGTAATGTTCAAGCTACTGAGATGAATGTATCCTGGAACATCTACATCAGTGACAAGAGAAACATTTCTGCTCTCAAAATGTGAGTGAAATGGAATAGAAAACAGCATAAATACATTGATCTGGAGTTATTAGCTATCTCCTTAAATAATTAAAATGATCCCAGTTGATAACAGCAATCACTGAGCTGAAAGATGTATGTGTTTCCCTTCAACTCTAGAAGTTCATCCCATCCACTGAATAAATGAACACAAATTATTTATTCAGTGCTGGCTTTGTTGCAGAGCACGGTATTCCATGCCTCAGCCCTCAAGGTGCTTAACTTCTAGTTAGGAGACGGAAAATACACAAGCAATGCCTGACACGTTAATATATAGCACGTCAGGTGGTAGTGGGGATTATAAAACGAATCTGGAAGAATAATCCTGGAACTTTATTTCAAAGACTATCAGGAGTGCTTGCACTAAAATTATATTTATGTGAAAAATGTAGATTCACATCACATACACACATGTGCAATAAAGATGTAGAAAAGCATCTATTCTGTTAGAAAAACAGCCAGATGCCTCTGAAGGGTGAGCCCTGGGCATTTGGGGGGAGCAACGGTATTTCAGCTCTCAGCTCTGGGGGGCTTCTTCCGGTGAAGGTCTGGGCTGTGACAGGGTCGGAGGTTTAGAAAGCTGGGAATACACAGCTCGTTCCTGTGACTCAGTTATCTATGTGGAGTGGTCTTATTGCTCGTCATAAACAAATGGGCATTGGGAATCCATGATGAAGTTACCACACTGAAAATGGGTGTTAGTGAGTCCTACAGTTACATATTCTAGAAGACAGGGCTCAGGCACCAGCCCTTGCTCCCTCCCGCTGAACAGTTATGGAAGCGTTTAATTTGTCTTCCACTCACCTCTAATTTGTCAGTGAACCTTTAACTGACATTTGCGAAAGTTCACTAAATTTGGAAGCACTTTCCAGGATTGAGAAGCTTCAGGCATAATTTTATGTTAAGAAGAGTGCAGGAGGGGAGCTGTCAGGACTTGTCCAGTCAGTGGAGAGCTGGACTCATACAGAGCCTTGCAGGAGGCAAAGCAGAATTTGAGTAAGGGTTACCACTGGAGAATTTATCCTTCATTAACCTGTTGAATCTTGGAAAAGGTCAGAAGCAGAAATGATATTAAAAACCATAAAGGATTCAGTGGAGATAATATGCTTAATTCCTAAATTATGAAATTATATTGTAAGTTCAGGCCTGAGGCGAGGTAACAGAGAGTAGATGGGATTAATTTAAATCCAGAATGAAAATTACTTAAAGCGGTATATGTATGAAATTACTTAAACCAGTATATGTATGATCAAATTAGTATACAATACAATATATAAATTGGTAATTTAATATATTTGAAGACTTTAAAAAATGCAGTGTGGTTATTTTGAACACAATGTACTGGCAGACATACTCTGATGATTTTGGGGAAAATCGTCTTTTTAGATGATACGAAAATGTGAATGATATTTAAATGTCTGTTTAATATCCATCAACCTTTCTGAAATAGATGAGAATTGTACAGTTAATATCCTCTCTTGTTAATGAACTTTGAATACGCAAGGCAATCTAACTCCTTGCAGCTCCCTCCGAATTCCCTCATTTGTTTGACTGCGGAGGATAAGGTTAATAGTTCTTCTTATGACAGATTTTTAAAATTTATTTTTATGTCCAGTCTGCTCTCTTTTTCATCTCTATAACTCTCAGATTTATCCTAATATTTATCTTATTTGCATATGACAAAGTTTCTAAAATCGAAAACTTTGCACAGATCTTCTAAATCTTTTAAAACTTGTGGTTTTCCCCTACTCTCCCTATGGATAGTGTAATTTTTCAGTGTTCTGAAGACAGCTGAGGGCTAGGCAGATGTGGACCCTGCCCATCTCCTGAAACATTGTCAGTTGTTCTACCTGAGTCTGACAGCCAGTGTCTGTTCTTCCCTACTTGTTCTGTGGGTTCGTCAACACTGGGTTCAAACGTGAAAAAGGAGAAACCAAAGAAGCTAACTTTCCTTTTATTTTTCCAGTCTCTTCCAAGCAATGGGCTTCTTAGTTTATCTCCAGCTCAGAAGTTGGGGTAGCACTTTTATTAAATTTTGTTTGTAAACGTATAAAGTCGATATACTAGAGGAGAACTTAAGTAAACCAACAGCTCGATACAGAGTTTCCAGGGAAGCACACAGTCTACATAGGAGAGTTACGTGCAACCCTCCCTTGACATTTCATTAAAAATATTAAATGAGTTCATATCAAGATCTAAATTTCACTTTATCTAGAAAACTAAATTAAAATCAACTGTGGCTTTGAGAAGCAAAATATCGTAATGAAAAGATGCAAAGGATTCAAATTAAAGGGAGGTTTTATACAGAGACAGCAAGAAACAGACAAATTAAAAATACTTGAATTTGGATTTGCTTTAGAGAATTGAAGATATTGTGAGAATTTCTCATATATTCGTAACCACCATGTATGTCACATTGAAGTTAATCTCTTTAGTGGTCACTGGGACAAGGAAGTCTGAAGGAAAGAAAGAAACTAAGAGGGACACAAGGGACTGGGGAAGGAGCTTGGACAGCGGGATATTGAGTAGAAATGTACAGGACTCACATGTGTGATAGAAGAACCAGGGAATGCTTCTAACCAGTGCAGCTGACACGAGCTCAGTATTAACAGTAGTACTATCAGCCGGGCAGGGGTGACACACGTCTTTAATCCCAACACTGGAGAGGCAGAAGCAGGCGGATCCCTGTGAGTTGGAGGCCAGCCTGATCTACAGAGTGAGTCCCAGGACAGCCAGAGTTACAACAGAGAAACCATGTCTCAAAAATCCAAAAACCAAACAAACAGAAGAACTCTCATTAAGTTATCTAAATATTTGTATTTAGAAAGCAAGGAGAGTGTATAAATGTCATTTCTTAATCATTAGTCATGGTTTCATAAATTTAAAATGTTCCCACAGTGATTTACCTGACCTCCTCATGGCTCTGTCTCAGATGTCTACGAACAGCTTCACATTCCTCTCTGCACTGACTCTTCTCTCTTTACATCTGTGAGTTCAGCTGTTTAATACACTGCATAAATGGGAGATTACATGGGACCTTTCCTCTGCCTGGCTTGTTTTTCTTAGCTTAATGCTCTCCACAGTCACACATTCTATTTCAAATAACTCAAGTTCCCTATTATGTCAGTACTCCAGATGTGCACAGTGCCCATGGAGAGAAGAGGGCATCAGATTATCTGAGGCCACCATGTGGATACTGGTGAGTGAACCCTGGTCCTCTAGAAGAGCAGCCAGTGCTCTTAACCACAGAGCCATCTCTCCACACCCACAGATCGTATTTTCATTAAAGACATCTTAGGATATATAGATATGGTTATACATATAGACAAAATATATGCAAATATTTATGTGCTTGTCTGTAAGTTTGCTTGTATGTATGTGTACACGCATGTGTTTGTACCCGAGTAGACGGGCTGACAGTAGCTCTGGCCTTAGTTTTCTGAGGAGATTCTTTATCCCAGTGGCTGTACTAATTCACATTCCTCACCCACACTTATCTCTAGCCCTTTAACAGTGGCTATTTTCACAGGTGAGTGGATACCATTTCTTAACCTAGAGTCTGGCAGCAGGGGTTCGGGTTTTGTGGTGAGGATGCTGATGCTACAGCCCAAAGCGTCGCCAGACTCATATCTGAGGCCATTTCTCTCTAGTGAGATATCATTTTTAAGAAAGAACACTCCAGAGAAAAGAAATAAGTGTAGAAAGAAGCAGGAGTCTAGTTCTACTCCACTCCACATGCCTGCCCCTCCCTTATTGTACAAGGTGGGAAATTTAGTCCGGCTGTTCAAATGGAAGTTGTGATCATGATACTACCAAACAGAAACATCAAACCCTGGTCCCTGCTCATGCAAGCACCCGGGGAGCTGCTGGAGCTGAAGGCTTGGCCTCTGGGAGGAGGCCTGCTCCTCAAAGAGAGCAGAGACAGTGCTCACTCTCCAGGCCACAGTGTGAGGCCAGGTCCCTCACATGGTAGAACATGTCCGGGGACAAAAGTGTTTCATTTCTTCTCTCAAGAAGCTGGGGCTGTGGTGGGTGGGGACGTGTGTGATCAGGAATGAGACAGGAGAGAAAACTGACCAGGAAGATTATGGCCAGGCTAGGAGGTAGAGGAGGGCGTGCTTGCTGTCCTCTGTACAGAAAGCTGGTTTCTACACCATCGCACTGACAGATGTACGTGCATCATGGATGCACCTTCTGGACCGAAAGTCTCTGAACCTGAGTGTCTCAGCTGCTGTAGAGTCCTGAAGTCTGTGTATGCTCTCTGATGTCTTTATGAAAACGTAATGCTAATTTGTATTTACTAAGTGTTAGGAAGACACGTTTTCTTGTACCTACAGCGTATCTTCTGTGTATGGGAGCGTGGTTCACCCTGAGCTGTTCCTGAACGTGGTGAGCTTTCTAATTAGAACTGACCCGCTGGGTTCTAATGTAATAGTGTGAGACGACTGTTATGTGCCCTCGTCCCCTTTACAGGGGTTGATTTCTTAATGGTAGATTTTACAGAGAGATGTTCTGATAAATTGTAATTACTTAAAACAGCCATGAGGTAAGTTTAATGTGAGGAACTATGGGAAGCATGTAATAGGTGAAGGACCCAGGGAAGAAGTATTTTAGGAGGGAAAGATTAGATTTGCATTTGACTGGGACATTTTCCTAATGGTATTTAACATACACTAGGAGTTTTTTCATTACTTATTCTCATGTGTGTGCTTTCTTGGTGTCTGTCTCCCCACCCCACCCCGTGTGTGTGTGTGTGTGTGTGTGTGTGTGTGTGTGTGTGTGTGTGTGTGAGATAGTGAGCATTTGGAGGCCAGGGGACAACTGTTGAAGTTTCCTTTTCTCCTGCTACCTTGTTCTAAGCTAGGTCTCTTTTCCTTTCTGCCACCGTGCTGCAAACCCCAGGCCAGCTATTCCTCCTGTTTCCCATCCCATAATAGTGGTGCAACTGCAGGTGTCCGCAAATGATTTATGCGGTGCCTAGAGATTGGATTCATGTTGTCAATCTAACCAGTCACGTGCTTTTACCTATCTAGCCATCGCACCAGGCTGGAGATATTTGTAAAACATGTCTTTCCTTCTCAGATTTTGTGCTGTATCCATCCATATACCTGCTACACTGGCCTGACAGATCCAAGCAGATACACTTCATTTGGTTTCTCAAGCCTTGTTTTCTTTGTATAATTCAAAGAGGAGGAATGAGAGAATAAACTCATCTGTGGATATAAGCGTTCAGGACACAGGTACTCTGAAACTCCCAACGGAATACTCTAAAGATACATAGGTTATTTTTTGTTTTGTTTGCTGTTTACTTGTTCTACGATGCCAACCAAGTGCTGTACCATGAACTGCGCCCACGCAGTGCTTTCCCAAGTGTCTCCCTTCACCCTTAAACCTTCCTGCCATTAGGAGGGCAGCGGAAGCCAAGGAAAGAAGGGTATCACCTCAAAGGGGAGAGCAAAGGACACAAGAGACGCTTGGAGGAAAGCAGACCTGGTCCAAGATGAGTGTGAGACAGTGCTGGGGGCCAGCAGATCTCAGAGTCAGATGGACAGACTGCCTTCCCTGGCTTAGGTCAGTCAAGGAGAGGCCTGTTTTTGCCACAAGGGGGGAAAACACAATAAATAAAGAAAGAAAAATAGTTCAATGAGAGAGCTCCAAGTGGAAGCTGGCTTCTTTCGGAGTTACATTAGCTCCTTTTACACGGTCATTCAGGGCCTTGGTGCAGCAGGTCACCGCCCGGTAAGCTTCAGCCACAGAGCGGGTCGGCGCACAGAAGCCAGGGAAGACACTGTATTGTTTGTGCGGAGTTACGGAAAGGCCTCCATTCCTGTTCAGAGGTTTAAAGTGCTACTGAAGGTTTGAATGAGTTACAGTATTCCCTTTGTCCTTAAAAGAGTTTGCACTTTCATGGTCTGGATGAGTATAAAGAGTTTCTTTAGTTAAAAGAAAATACTAATTTTCTAGGTGTAATTCTTAACCTTTTACAGTTCATTTTTTCTTCCCTCCAACCCAACCCCTCCCATGTGCCCTCCCAGGTACTCTCTAACTCGTGGCCTCTGGCCTTTTTTCTTTAAAAAAATCATATATATATATATATACACACACACACACACACACATACATACATGTGTGATATATATATATATACACACACACACACACATACACACATCCTCACTCTTAACTAGAGATCACGTATCATCCACATATACCTGTCATCTACCATCTATGTACCTGTCTATCTATGTATCATGTCTGCATAATCTATAATCTAAAGATCATCGCTATTACTCATCTATATATCTGTCTCTGTCCATCATCTATGAATCATCTGTCTGTGATCTGTGTGTATAGCTCTCCACAATCTACTGACTGTCACCATCTATCATAAACCAGATACCTATCTTCTTTCTTTCTCTTTCCTTCTGTGATCTATTTGCATATCTATAATCTGTCACCTCTCATTCCTCTGTTGCCTTCAGTGAAGAAAGCAGCACAGCCTCTGTCCTAATGTTATTTCAGAGGGCAGTCTTTGTTCTGGGCAATAATTTTTAAGTCATTTTTTTTTTGTAAACCTTGTGTTTGTATACAAATACTCTGCTCACTTCCCCCACAACTTTAACTTATCTTCTTCCTACCTCTGTCAACCCCACCCTGTCTGAGTGCCAGAGTCACAGCTTTTGGTTATTTGTGGCCCATGAAGTTTAATCCGGGCCATCTGTATGACCACTGGATAGTGACTCTTCAGTAGAGCCTAGTGACGTCAACATTTGAAGCAGACTCTCATTTCCCAAGTGTCTATATGAAATGGTGGGACCCTGACCTCCTCTTCCATCTGTACCTGGCTATGAATGGGCCATTCTTGTGCAGTTGTTAAGAGTTCATGATTGTGCTTTTTCCTTAGGATGGTGTACCCAGACCTCTTCTAGATCTTCCATTCCCCCCCACCCCATTTTCTGCTGTGATCTCTGACTTCTCACAGGGGGAGGGCGAATAAATGTCTTGTTTGGGACTAAGCTCTTACCTCTCACTTATTATCAGCAAAGTGTGCAGTCAAGAATTGTTGCACTCCTTCAGTTAACTGGAATGAGGGACTTCTCTGATTCACGATGAGAGTGGCAGTTATCTATGGGTATAAACACATATTTTAGGCGCTTTGTCAATTTAGCTAAATGAACAAATTAATTTCCCCTATAGGGCTTATGACCTCTCCATCAGGGGTTTTAAGGACCATGTGTACATACATTCCCTTCAGTGGAGAGAGAGGTTAGTCGACCCTGTAATGTGAATTCGTCCATTGCTCAGATGGGCACTTCTTGCCAGTCAGGTTGATATCATAGTGTGTAGAATTCAGAGCTAGACAAGACTGTTGATGGAGCTCCAACACCCTGAATGGCATTAGACATTGTTAAAACTACTCAATGGGGTGCAGGCTTCCAACTCAGTTCCAACTCTATATTCTATAGTGTTTCCACCAATAGCATCATGCCATCCAGTTTGATGGGCATCTGTCTCAGTTAATGTTCTATTGCTATGAAGAGATACCATGACCATGCAGCTCTTACAAAGGAAAGCATTTAACTGAGGCTGGCTTACAGCTCAGACATTTAGTCTATTTTCATCATGGAGGGAAGCATGGTGGTACAAAGGCAGACATGATCCTGGAGAAGGATTCAACCGTTTTAGCTCCAGATCATCAGGCAACAGGAAAAAAGAGTGAGTCACTGAACCTGACTTGAGCTTCTGAAATCTCAAACCCCGCCTGCAGTGACAGGCTTCTTCTAACAAGGACACACCTTCTAATAATGCCACACACTCCTAATAGGCCATTTCCAATTAAACCAACACAGCATCTGAGAGGAACGTCAGGAGCCTGGAGAGTTTGGGGGATCTCTGGGGCACCCAGGACCAATAGTATATAAGGAGATGCCTGGCACTGTGCACTGTGCTTTTACTTTAAAAACCCACTGTTCCCAGGAGTACCTTCTTCAAACCCTGCATAGTATATCCATCCAAACCCTTTTTTTTTTTAGATAAAATTATATTTTGGAAAATTTTGGATTTTGCGAGCAGCCCATTTAGGTACTGCAGTTAAATCAGATAAAGTGTTCTACCTCTGTAGCGAATCATCCCTTAAGAATTTAATCTTTCTGCAATTACATTTCTTATCTCTGTTTAGTTAACATTTTGTTCACACTTTTAGCTTAATGATTTCAGTAGTTAATCTCTCCCAAGTAGGCTTGTGTGTTTATGGTTAGACATCGTGGGATTAAAACAGAAGTTTAAGCACAAATATGAGTGTTGGCAAATTCTCAAAAAAGCTTCACAGGTAACGTCTCATCAATGGGTATTTGTGGGTGAGCTTCAATCTCTATCCTACATAGGCTTCACCTACTAAGTTATTGTGTTTGTTCAACAAAGTCATTAAATGGTGATTTCATGAATGCATGAGACAGGTACTTACTATGGTACTGCTATGGTACTGCTATGGTAAAGACATACTCTGAATAATGACCACGGTGGGTGTCAGAGCCACTTGGAAACTCTCACACTGGCCTTAACTCCTTCTCCAAAGAGAAGCAAAATTTTATAAAGCATTATAATTTGGTCTCATTTCATGAATGTCAAAATTGAAGGCAATGTAAATCTGCATTTCCTAAACATTTACTCCCCCTAACCTTCCCCAGAAATTGCAGCCTCCCCATCTTACCAGGGAAATATGTCTTTCTCCAGCAATAATGCTTTGCACTAATAACTTCCTCACAAAGTATGACAAGCTGTTAAAACACTTGGGTGTTCATTATAGCAATAGCCTCTTAATGTTATCTTCAAGAGAGCAGAAACATACTGATTTTAAATCACTATGTACTCAGAGCTCAGAGCACTGCTTTTTTTTATATTATTTTATTTTATATTGTAGGATTATAGGTGTAAATGTTAGTTACCAAGTAAAATATTACCTAATGCTCATAGTCACTGTACCCTATGTAAGATCTGATAATGATGTTTGATGGGGTTTCATCCCTAATTTATTAATCAAGACACTCAACTAAAGGACTCAACACATCTCTTCATATCTTCTGGGAGGTCCTGGACACATCCCTTATGCTCTCTACTGCAATTTCCATGACAGTATACCGTGCTTCCTGCCTGAGTCACACAGGATGCTGTAGGTTTGCTAAGCACAGCAGTTTGCACTAAGAGCTATTTCTTGGCTTGGGACACTGCAGAATGCCTTTCTATTTCTCTGATTTTTCCTTATCTGCCCAGTGTACAGTTAGGTTGAACCAAATTAAATTACCTAAGCCTGTTTGTGATGGCTGACTTTCTGTAATTTTTGACAGCACAGTTGAGTCAAATCTGTTATATATCACCCTAGTTAAATGAAAACTTAGGGAGAACACAAGGAAAGCACAGACGGGGTGTGCATCTGAGGAGCTGCATTTCTGCAGTTTGTTCTTTGAGCAGGCAAATGTGCATTCGTTGTAGGGTGCTGAGCTGTGCGCGTACCTCACTCCTGCCTTCTGGATGCCTGTTTTACACATCATGTCATGTCAATCAAAACGGTTTCAAGACATCTCCAAATTTTATCTGGGGCAATACCAGCCAAGTTGGGGTGTGCTTGTCTGGTTTGGAATGGGTGTAACACCCATACTGCTATATATACATGCTGGATGTGTAGGCACAATCTTTCAGAAAGAGGAACTGAGAGTGTCCTCAGAGCACCATGCTGCTAGGTGGTAGCCTTCCCAGGTTACCCTTGGCCACAATCCTCTGCCTAGGTCTTAGAGTTTCTGGAGCAATGCTCAGAGCAAAAGCCTGCAACTCTGAACATGCTACAGAAGTACCTGCTATGCTGCTCTCTCTGAATATAGCTGTTCTGGTCCATCCCAGAATTCCATTTACTATAAGCCAGGGAACAGATCACTGGGAGCAACTTGTGTAGTATGTATGGCATGGCAGCTTTATTCAAAGTGTGTTTAGGAGCAGATGTTTAGAGGTCAGAGGCAACATGCAGTATTGATTCTCTCTTGTCATGTGGGTCCCAGGACTCGAACTCAGGCCATTAGGCTTGGCAGCCAGTGCCTTTACACAATACCCCTTCTCCACAGCGCCCCCCAATGGATTTTTAACCACCTTTGTATGAATAAAAAGTCCAAGTAAAATCTGCTTTTGCTAGTGTTTTCAGTGATTCTGCCTTCATAGAATTGGTACATATCATTAGAAACTGGGCTATTTCAAAGTCTAAAATTCAGGATTTAATAGTTAGATTATCTTACCCATGTCTTCTTGTCTTTGATGTCTGGTTATGATGAAGTCAGTATTTAAAAACATTTCATACAGTGTCCTGTACAAACAAGCCTCTCTTATAAGTGTCTAATAGTTGTACATTTGATTGGATTATGAATGTAAACTAATAAAACTTCAGAGATAGTTATAATTTTAGAATTTTTTTTGGGGGGGAGGGTTCTAGATAGGGTTTCTCTGTTGTAACTCTGGCTGTCCTAGAACTCATTCTGTAGACCAGACTGGTTGAATTCACAGAGATCCACCTCCTCTGCCTCCTGAGTGCTGGGATTAAAGGGAGGCACCATTACCACCTGGCAGTTTTAGACATTTTAAAGTTTAATTTGCTTTCCCACCTAGGCACTTTAGGGAATTTGAAAGTATTTTGATATAATAATATTCCATTGAGAAGAGTCATCATGACCATCATGACCGAAGGCCCGATCTTTTTAGCGCTGACATTCTTCATGCGTGGACACCTGCTCCTTCTGAGCTGGTAGCAGGTGTGAGAGTTGGAAATGTTCGTGAAGCTGTGATCCCCTCACACTCAGTGCTGCTATGTAAACAGCTGAGCCGCTGCCCAGGAGCCCCACACGTCTCTCACAGGAGAAATGTGCTGCAGAAACTTTGTCCACTTGTTTAAAAAGCCACCACAAACATGACGATAAGCTGTCAGAATGGAAAATTATCACACAATTAACTTAAGCCAGGCGGTGGTGGCACACACCTTTAATCCCAGCACTTGGAGGCAGAGGCAGGAGGGTCTCTGTGAGTTTGCGGCAGAGTGAGTTCCAGGACAGCCAGAGTTACAAAAGAGAAACCCTCTCTTGACAAACCAAAATAATTATAATTATTTTTTATTAATTAAAATAAATATGGTTCAAAAGTACTTTATGTTAGACTCAAAAGACGTTTCATACAGATTTAAAACTCCTGATATTGAAACTTTTTTATACATATAAAACATTATTTTAATTCTAAAGATAAATTAATTCAGACATACGCGATGTAAATCCAGTCCTGTCCATGGATAAGGCTTATTTTTTAATATCTATTTTTTCATCAGTCTACCGAACAAATGGAAGTTGGAAGTTGGGGACCAGGGCAGGGCACAGGCTTCCTGTTTTGTCTCAGTGATTCTCTCTTACTGTTCTGTGTGACCTATTTGAAGCCGTGCCCAGAACTTTAGGAACACCTGTGTTCGCAGAGAAAGGGCAGAAGGGAAATAACGGCAGGCCTCAGTGACTAGGTCGCACAGACACTGGCCAGGTGGTTGGGCCACCATGCCGTGTGCAAAGTACAAGACCTCTTCCCAGAGTCAGCGCCTTCAACTCTACCACAGCCAAGAGGCTGTTGCCTGTGTGCTTCGCAGAGCTGGGCAGAAGAGCCACCAGACCTCAGGCAAGGGTTAACGTCCGACAAATGTGCTCGTTTTCCTGGAATGTGTCAAAGAAGAGGCTACGTGTACTACCAATGTTGAAGAATGATCTTAATTAACGCATCCCCAGCGTGCCTTTAGATACAGCTCCAACCCTGAGTCCCCGGGTTCCACCGACGACGGCAGCCAGGCGCGCATGTGGGGCAGAGTGCCCGGATTTGAGTGGTTTATCAAATGTACTCCTGGAGCAATATTTCAAAATCACTAATCACTTCCACTGTCTGGTGACAGCACAATTTCCATATATTGACCCTCATATGGCCAAGAAGCTTTTGTCTCTTTCCATAGTAAACCATGATCAGACTGTGTAAATAGATTCGTTCAAGCAAATTACCCTTGACATCTGCTCCTTCGTGACTGCTTCCTACACTCTGAGGACCTTGTATATGTGCAGCTTTGTTCTTAAGTGTGTACAAGTGTTAAATGTCTTCAGACAGAATGTTTTAGCCCATATGTCAGTGTTAATAAGCCACAGTCCTCACAACACTGAGGATTCATGGCAAGCAGTCCCTCCTGCCAAGGCACCAAAGTCTCCTTGAAAATGTCTTCATCATGAGAGCTCAGCTGACATGCTATGCCATAGTCTAGTTTCTATTCAGAGAACTATCTCTGCATACGAAGATGGTGCTTTGTAAGCACACACCATCTGTGAGGGTGAGGGCTTCACAGAGAGGCCAGAACCTCAGCTTTCTAATCTGCCATGCAAATCCATGTGTGGGAAGCATGAGAGCCATACATCAGAATCTGGGATGTCTCAGCAGAGGCAGGCCCATTGTAGGTCTACACAGGCTCTACATGAGGATGTTGCTCAAGGACTAGTGAATGTCACTAAAGTCTTAACTCACCGTCACAGAGTTGGTGACTGTGTTAATAAAGCATGAGATTGGATGAGCATGGGCAGGAAATATACTTTCTGAGAGGCTAATCTTGGTCCAGAAAGTTGGCTCAGTGCACTGGACAAAGAGCTTGCCTTGCAACCTTAACAGCCTGAATTCCAGTCTCCAAATGGTACTTAAACCTGTAATCCAGCACTCCCAGATCAGATGGAAGGGAGAGACAGGAGAATCCACAGAACTTCCAAGCAGGGTATCCAGGAAAAAGAGCAGAGAGACATGTGTCAACTAGGGGGAAGGAGAGTGCCAAGTCATGAAAACTGACCTCCACACCTACTGTGCTACACACACACACACACACACACACACATACACACATATATACACACACGCACACATACATACACATATACACACACACACATCACACACACATACACACACACGCATTCACACACTCACACACATGCACACACACAGTCAAATACACGCTCACACACACATATATACACACACGCACACATACATACACATATACACACACACACATACACACGCATTCACACACTCACACACATGCACACACACACACACATACACACATATACACACACATACACACATTCACACACACACTCACACACATACACACACATTCACACACTCACACACATGCACACACACAGTCAAATACACACTCACACACACACATATATACACACACGCACACATACATACACACACACTCACACACACATACACACGCATTCACACACTCACACACATGCACACACACAGTCAAGTACACGCTCACACACACACACACACACACTTTTACCATTGACATATGGATAGAATATATTTCTGTTTTGGAAGACACTCTCATTTATCACTACAGTGTTGAAACAAATACACATCTAAGCACTTTGTTACATGGAGTATAACAAGCAATTAAAAGGTTAAAAGGTGAAGCATTTTACAAGAGTTGAAGTTTAGAAAGTTTCTCATAAATCTTTTCTATTGTAGTTTTGGTTTTTTGAGACAGGGTATCTCTGTTATAACTCTGACTATCCTGGAACTTATTCTATAGACCAGGCTGGCCTTAAAACTCACAGAGATCCACCTGCCTCTGCCTCCCAAGTGCTGAGAGTAAAGCTGTGAACCAACACCACCCAGCTTCATTGTAAATCATTTTATCACACCCAATGAAATGAAATAAAAATGTTCAGAATGAAAAGGGGAAATATGTCCATGATGTCGACTCATAAGTGTGGGATTTCATCCTCTTACACATTGTATCCCATTGGTGCTGCTAACTGGTTTGTACAGGTTAATACTGGGCATGAGTTATAAAGTGCAGGTAGAGTTGTCACAAATTCCTGAAGTTCTTGGTTAGAATGAAGAGAAAAGCTGACAGGATGTCCAGGGGACTGGGTTACTGAAGCTGGTCTGTGCTAAGTACATCTCCTTGGTGCACAGTTCTACCAAGAACAGCATCTTCACCTCAGGAATAAATGACACTCTGCTAATAGCAAAGTCCACTTGAAACACAAAACAATACATTCATAGAAAGGAGATGAAGACTGTACTGCTTTCAATAAATAAACAAACAAACAGAATGTGCTCTTTGTTCTGCCTGACACACAGTAGGCAATTCCTTTCTAAAGCTTGTGCAACATCTAAGTGGCTTCCTTGGTTCCAAAAGCCCCAAATAACCAAGGCTGAGGAGAGGTTTTTATACTAATGGGAAATTTACAATGGAAATCTGATTGTTAACACAGCATAAAAGTGGCGATGGAGCTCATCTATGTGGTCCTTGAAACACTCACCCCGTACAGTATGTGCATCTCCAGTGCCGTGCATCCTCAGAACCTCTGTGTGATGACTCCAGCAGGCTGCAGGCACTTTTCTTATGTGTGAAATCCTTTCATGAAGAGACCTAAGGTTCTGCCTCAATCTCCTAAGCCTTTTCCCATCTCCCGATACTCTTAGTACAACCTGTGCTGATTAAATATAATATCTAATATTCTTCATCCAAATCCTTGGGTCAGAAGAGTCCTTAGTTCAGGAGTTTGGGGGGCCATTCCTGGAGTATCTACACAGATTTCCTACTCTGCAGCTTCACTGAATATTAAAGCCCACATGTTTTGAAACTCTTTGAATAGACTGGATTTCAAGACAGGGATATTTACCCTGTGGTGGAATCATATTTGTAAAGTAACTCTAATGAAACTCCTCCTCTGCTCCTCATTAGAGAGCAGATTCCAGTCCAGGAGCTGGGCTGTACTGGAAGTGCCTTCCGGGTCGTGGCAGGGTTTTCTCTGAACTCCACTGGCTCCTGAATTTAGCAAATGTGTCAGAGTAGAAGGAACAGAATCCTCGTGGATTCTGTCAAGTTAATGTTTGAGGTTCCTTGCTCTGCCATTTGGGCTCTTCTCACGCTAGGTGTTGGTGTTACAGCACCTTGGTTACTTCTTCATTGTGGATGAAAAGCTTTCTGCAGGCGAATAAGGAAGCCAAGAGTAGACACAGAGTGTTGCAAAGTCTGTGCTCTCGTATGACGTACTGTTCTCCATACAGAGAATGTCTGAGCCAGGTCTGCGGGTGTGTAAAATCTGTTACGTTGTGCTTAGCAAATACATTTAAAGTATTTAATCGAGTAGGGAGATGAAGATAAATGTTGTATTTTGAATTTATATCCTGAATTAGTGACAATACTCAAATTGCATAAAAACTACCACGTAGTTAACATTTCATTTCCAAGGAGCCTGAGTCACAATACAATGACTAGCTATAAGAGATGACATCCTCGCCAAAATGTTAATTATTTCAAAATGGAAATTGGATTATTTTTAGAATAATTGACTGAGCCGCTAGGTGATGTGCTTTGGGTGCTCCTGACATTTATTCCCTTAAATGGTGACTTGGGGATTTCATGAGGGATGGTGTCCATCGCCAAAGCTGATGGCTCATCTCTGTGTCCTTCAACGGCTCACATCTGAAGTGCGAGCACTTCAGACCTAAGAGGTGCTCTCAGAGCAGCTACAGGGAGGAGCCACTGCAGCTTCAGCAATGACCGAAAGGTTAGAACAATTAGAAAGTTCTTGCAGTATAATTGAGAGGTGTGACTTTTTCTGGAACACCCTGGAACTTTCAAGCAGTTGCAGCAAACATGGAATAAGATTTATAAAAAGGAAAATTGGGACTGGTGGGTGTTTAGCAAAAATTGTGTTCCTGAAGGGTGAGTTTAGACCTTAGCACCCACAGGGGAAGCCAGGGATGGTAGTGAGGCTTACCTGGAGCCCCAGTGCTAGAGTCGGGCAGGAGGATTCTTGGGGCCACACCCCCTAGCGCAACACACTGAGAGAAGATATTCAAGACCCAAAACTGACGTAGGTATGTCCTGGTGTTTTATCCCCACAGGGATGCTTATCCCTGCATGTGATACAGCTTATATTTCTCACCACATACAAACAATACAGAGCTCGTAGCCCGGGCTCTTCCAGCTGCCTCATTTTAATCTTTCCTGTTCAAACATGGTCTGCCGACATTCATCCCAAGGTTAATGTATTAATGCATTAATGTACTCGGTGACCTGTGGACACCTGGTAACTGTTAAAGCGGCAGGGCTCATATCTTCCCTGCAGAGAGCTGTTATCATAAAGGTCCCTTTAGGATGTGACTCCAATGTTACCGCAAGCGTCTGTTGTCACTTTGAAAGTTCAGGTTCTGAGTTTGGTCGATTTTTTTCATAAAATGCACCGGGGCTATTTTGAGGTGTCAACCAACTGCAAATTTATTTCAGATTTGTTGAGTTTTATCTTGAGTTGAACATTCCTGCAATTCTTCTTACTAGGAAGATTTCCACAGGGCTGGAGAGATGGCTCCGTGGTTAAGAGCACTTGCCCCTCGTGCTCAGGACCCAGGTTCAGCTTCCAGCACATACGTGGCAGCTCATAACCGCCTGCATCTCCAGCTTTGAAAGGATCTGGTGCCCCATCTTGCCTCTCTGGGCTCTGCACATGTATTGTGTACATACAAACAAGCAGGCACATATGCATGCAGATATACAAAGATATTTTTTCAAGACAGGGTTATTCTGCTGTAACTCTGGCTGTCCTGGAACTCACTCTGTAGACCAGGCTGGCCTTGAACTCACAGAGATCTGTTGTGGAAGTTTATTTTTTAGTTGTGCTTAAAATAATTGTTTCTGTGCACCACTGGAAAAGGGAATACGTAAGCCTGGGTATTCTGCATTGTCTGCAGGTGCTGGATGTCTGTGGAGGAGGTTTGATTGGTTATGATCTGCACCTGCTATCAGTAGAACTCCTGAGGATAGAATAAAGTAAAATAGAATAAAAACACCTAAGCTGAGACGCTCAAAGTTCCGCTGTCCAGTCCAGTGCTTGCCATGATAGTGGTTCCCTCTGCTGAGGTCTGACAGGGTTTTCACCTATGAGAACGCCTCCCAGTTGTCCTTGCTGGGCTGCTGGAGCAGCCTACTGCTACAGAATCTACCTGCCTCTGCCTCCCAAGTTCTGGGATGAAAAGCATGCACCGCCCCTTCCCAGCGCACACAGATATTTTTTAAATAATTATTTTATAGCTATTGTCTATAATGTCTGTATTCCCTATGACCTGAGGAAAAATACAGCTTCCCAAGTTATGCCAACGGACGAAGACTCTGGGGGAATAGAGTCAGTACCAGGAGGCTCCCTATGGACCAGGACCCAGAGATTATAAGCCAAGAAGCAAAATATGGGAGTTTCTAGTTGAAGTGGCCACTAAATTCAGTTGAAGCACACTTCCAGCAGTGCACTTTATCCCTTACAATGCTTATGGCTGTGTCAGAGCCTTCTCCCTCCACACTGCATCAAAGACAGCAGAATGCCTGCTTGCCATCCCTTGCCTCAAATATCCCCACCCAGATTTCTTGCAGCCCACACTCACACCATCTTGACATGACCTCCATGGTCAGGAACAGCACATTTCAGTGTTCGGTCACACACTTACCTCCAGGTACTGGAGATATTACAAGATGCCATCCACTCTAACATTTACAGAAACTTATTTAAGATGTGACTGCACCCTCTTTGCCATTGTGAATTGATGGACAGCTGCCGATCACTCTCATATTTGACCTCTGGTAAGTTTATGCTGTGACTTGGGTGCTCCTGCTGTCTTCAGGCAGTTACTTTCCTTCCGTTTTCCCCTGTACCCTCTGTTATCTTCCCTTGCCTGTCTTTTGGTAGTTATCATCTATGTAAGCTCTATCTACATAAACTCTATGCTCAGATCAAATTCTGTCTTTGCTTGAGTTGACTAACCACATCCAGTTAGAGCACAGCCATGCCTCACACCTCACAAGCACAGGCTCACGTTCACTGGTCATCTGTCATCTCAATTTGATCCCCCATTTGCATATGTTTAATGTTGCTTGAATTTTTCATTCAAACAAAAACATTATTTTGAATGTATCTATACATTAATAACAAAACGTCCCCCGAAACTGATTTCATGATTATATTCTTTATTAAATGTGTTTTTTGACAATCCCATACATGTATAGAAGACACCCCCTCCAATCCCTCTCCCTGCCTGCCAAGCCCTTTCTTCCTGCATCAGTGTCTTTTTGCTGGTTTTGGCTCATGGAGTTTAACCTTGTCTGTCTGTGTGACATAGGTTTGACCATGGGTCAGTTGGAACCTGATGGGCTGTGGGTACATAAATGAGGACAATGATTGCTCTTACTCAAGAATCCATCAATAACCAATATTGAGCAGGGAGGGTGGGGCCCTGTGAATCCCTCTCAGATCCATGGTGGGCTGTTGACAGGTCCAGTATCCTGCAGGGCAGGGCAGGGCAGGGCAGGGCAGGGCAGGGCAGGGCAGGGCAGGCCATCTCAGCTGTGCAGGATCTGGTGTGCAAAGGCTATGGTGTGCTAGTGACAGCACTTTAGATCTCTTCTGTCCTATGACTCTTAGATTCTTGCTCTGCCTCTTCTGTGATGTTCCCGAGCTTTACGCATGTGGTGTAAATGTCCTCTCTAGAACTAAGCACTCGACCACCACTTACTCCCAGGTCTTGGTTCTTCTCTGACAATATTATGTCTCAGGAAATAGGTTCAAGGAACATCATTTGCATTTTCAGGAATGTGTGTCTGGCTTCTTTACTTCCGGACACAATGTGTTTTTCACTTTCTCTGGTAATTCCTGTTTTTCTGCTGAACAAACCTCTGAAGGATCTGTTGGCATCATCAGCAGTCTGTGTGGAATCTTTAGTACTATTTTATTTATTTCTTTGTAGGTTTGCCTTTCCTTCAGCCTTCATAAGTACATGCTACAGATGCCACATTTCTTAAGTTGAGCACTAATTTCACATGCCCACTTAAAATCATGACCCTGATTTGCAGAAAGTAAATGATAGCCAAATATACCAAAAATGTCACTATTCTGAACTTTAAGATTTTAAAGTAAACTCTAGTCACCTCACTTGGATTCATTTACTAATCTCCATACAGCATTACTAATAGCTTCACATATCTTTCAGTTCATTTTTTTTTTTTTTTGCAGTGCTTAAGTTTGCCTTCTCTGATAGTTCCTCAACTTCACATGGTTAATGGGAAATCTCAACCAAGTTTCATCTCTTATTATAAATTCTTTTAAAAGAGTTGATTAATGGCTCTTCCTTCCAAGTCAATGTGCGTCAGGTATAAATTCATAGTGCTCTCATAGCTTGAAAGACTCTGGCTCCTGACAGCTGTCAGGCGTGGTGGTGACTCAGATGAATACTGAAGAGCAAGAAAGGGGTAGTAGAGGAAGTCTGCAAAGTTTGTCTGTCGAAGACATTCAGTTCTGGAACTCTGATGCCCATAAAAATGAATTACTGCTAGATGAATCACGAGGGCATGCAGACCAGTGCTGTGTGAAGAGAATCGCATAGAGAGACAGGAGTTAGGCTTTTGGAGAGCAGGGCTGACACTCAGACCACAGGCTGGTCTCCAAGTGATTATCTGTGTATTAAATGTATTAGCTCGTTAGTCTGAGATGATTGACTCATGTTTCCCCCAGAAGTTTGTATGGAAAAAATACACCATTTCTTCATTTCTATTTTACATTGAAACATCTCTCAGGTAACCATTCTTTATAATGAATTCATGTGAATTAAATGTGAACTTTGAAAATACAGATTTGTTGCACAAATATGAATTTGTAGCATGCACACAGACACACACTAATGTACATACACACATGTGTGCGCATATGTGTGCATACACACATACATGCACACACATGCATACAGACAATAACATAGTACTGCTTTCTTAAAACAAGAGATTGATCACATAAGCACTGCTCTAGCCACGATGCGTTCGCTAAGGGGAGCACTAGGTCTCTGCAAATTCAGAAATGATTGTTCGTCATGATAGAGTAAGAATTCAACTTTCTCTTGCACCATTTTTTTTTCTCAAAAGTGACCTTCACTTTCAAAGTTGAACTGAATTATCTCCATTTGCAAATAAAGGTAACGTAGGTCATAAGAGATGGAAATCTAACATTTGAATAGAAAGTGAAATTAGGTGTGTGATGTCTATTTGAATATGGAAAAGCGGATGGAATTAAGACTAAATCCCTCCCACAGCTGGACTGACAGCCACCAAGGGAAATAATACTATTTCTGTAACCAAATGAAAACGTATCAACATTATGGTGTGATTATACTGATTAAGGAAAATAATGTCCAAAAGAATAAATAATGCTAAGAAGAAACACTCATAAACACAGAAGAAAACAAGTCGAATTAGCATTATTCTGGGAAATCAACTACTCTGGATGGTGTGTCTGGTGTCACAAATGCCTCTTTACCCAGGAGAAGGTAGATGCACTAGTCAACACCATCGCACCCAAACATGACATCAAAACCACCCACAGCACCAAGACAAGAGTGCACACGTGACCCCCAGTGTCCTGCTTAGCACCCTGCGCTTCACGGGGCCAGACACATTCTGCTCCCTGGTCCTGACCAGGAGCTGATGCTGCATCCTTGTTACACTTGGGCTGACTCTAAACGATTAAAGTACCTAGAGTAACATCAGAACTGCAGTTACATTCAGCGACGCGGATGAACACAGGATGACCTTCAGGCGCTGGCGTGGAGGTGCCCTTTTCTGAGTGTCTCTCTCACTGCTATCCCATCAGACCGAAAAGGTTCTTGTCCTGAGCTGCTTCTCTCCGTCCGTCCTCTGAGGGCCCCGTCCACACCCGGATTCTCCTTCCAAACCCCAGACTCACCATCGGGAGGGAAGTGTTGGTTACTTTCCGCATTCTGTAACCACGTGACTGGCCCCTGTTTTTCCATGGGCGCTAGTTTATTAGCTGTGTTGCTAGAGTAACAGCTCATGAAAGGACATTGCACTTAGGCCCGAAAAGACCACAGTCAAGCCTTCTGTAATTTGCTAAGGGGGGGAGATGTGACAAAAATCAGAGAAAGGACAGACATGTTGGATCTTGGGCGGTGGAGGGGCATTGAGAGAAACAGCAGGATGCTAATGAGCAAAAGCAGAGGCCAACATGGAAAAGCGCGTTCTGCTGTGAGTGCTGGTCATGCACAGAGGACGTAAAGGACTTTGATTGCAGCGAGCGCTACAACGCTACTGTTTGCTCCGTCACCTGGGAAACGTGTCTGCCTAAAACTGAGCTTTGCTAATTGCATACATAAATGCTGGGCTCTGAACTTCCCACACACACCCCAGGGGAGGCTCTCTTCCTGTGCAAGTAAAACTAACTGCTGACCTGGGTAGAATAGTGTTTCTTTATAGTTTCAAGATTTTATTTTTAATCTTCTTTACACTAGTAGAAAATACTTTAAGAACTAATGTTGCTGAAAATTCAAGGTCCCATTGAATGAGCGTGCTTTCCCAGAGCAGCAGAATACAGTGCGGTCCCCGTGGTCAGTTACGTGTCGGTCAGCTCAGTAAATGGTACTTTATAACTTAGACTGATAAACCACATGCTTTATATGCTTTCTAAGGAGCAGAGACTTAACGTGGACTCTGGGACTCACTCTCACACGTGACTCTGCCGTTGTCTTAGTTCCTCTACCTGGGTTTGTGATGAAAGTGCCCTGACAAAGCCACACAAGGAAGGAAGGGTTTCCTCTGACGCAGTCGGCAATGGCAGCTCTGGGCTACTGGTCACGCTTGTGCACCTGCAGCCTGCAGTGAGAAAGGGCATGCTCCTGGGAATGGAAGCTGCTCATGGCCCACCTACTTCTTCCATCCACCCGCCCCCATCACCTCCTCCCTTCCTCCACCTGCCCCATCACCTCCTCACTTCCTCCACCTGCCCCCATCACCTACCTCCCTTCCTCCATCACCTCCTCCCTTCCTCCACCTGCCCCCATCACCTCCTCACTTCCTCTACCCGCCCCCATCACCTACCTCCCTTCCTCCACCTGCCCCCATCACCTCCTCACTTCCTCTACCCGCCCCCATCACCTACCTCACTTCCTCCACCCACCCCCATTACCTACCTCCCTTTCTCCATCACCTACATCACTTCCTCCACCTGCCCCATCACCTCCTCACTTCCTCCACCCGCCCCCATCACCTCCTCCCTTCCTCTACCTGCCCCCATCACCTCCTCCCTTCCTCCACCCACCCCCATCACCTACCTCCCTGCCCCCATCACCTACCTCCCTTCCTCCATCACCTACATCACTTCCTCCACCCGCCCCCATCTCCTACCCAGGGCACTAGGGCAGTCTGCATTAGGGGTGTGTCCTGCCCCACTTAGCATCATCAGAGTAACCCTCAAAGGCTCTGCACAGGCTTGTCCCGCGGGGTAATGTCCGTCACAGCACACCTCGCATCCCCAGAGTCCCGTTTCTTTCCTTAGGAAACAATGATATTTTTTTTATCTTAAATCTTCCTCAAAACACCAAGGAACATGGTTTTCATCAAAAACAAAATCACTGCAAAAAGAGAGGAGTTGAGAAAACACACACCATGCCCCCGAATTTCTGAATATGGACATTTAAAATAGTTTTCTCAGGTGTCATGGTGTTTTTATGGAATATAGAAGACAGTGGCCTCAGTTTAACATTGAGAGCTACTAAAGACTCGTCTGTACACATACACATGTGGAAGAAGATTTTCTATTGCTTTCCATAGTGACTTAAAATATATTTGACATTAGACGAAAAATATCTTCCTCAGAAAATTCTCTTGTGGATGAGAATAAAGTGAATATGTAATCGTAATATTAAAAAGACCTGCAAGTAAGCTAACCATAAAATCCACACATTAGTGTAATCATTAAGAGTTATACAAGTTTTAAAAGCTCAATGGCTTTCCTTTTATCTGAGATCTCCGCTGCACGTTCCCCCCAGGATGAGGCTGCAGGCTCTCTCCTCTCGCAAGGTGGTCTGGCTGCAGCCGGGGAGGTTGGGAAGGGCTGTGCCCTGCAGAGAGGGAAGCTGTAGGAAGACTCTGACTCTTTTCAGATTGAGACCATGTTGTGTTGTGTGTGCGAAAACTCGTTCTTAGTCAGCTTTAAAAATGATTTTCTGATCTTCAGCCATGACTGTGGCTATTACCCAGTGGTTTAGAACTGAATCAGGAAAAAGTGAAGCAAAAACATCTGCCGATGCTTACAAATGGTTAATTTAGATTGTTTTTTCCATTTTTTGGATCATAACATTAATTGTTTGCAAAACATTACCAAACTTACTTCAATTTAATTTCTAGAAACTTTTTTATTAAACTTCATGAATGTTCTTCACTGTTCAACACACACAGATGCTCAGGTTTGCAGCCCATGCCTGAGGTGTGCCTGTGTCTTCCTGAGGTGCTAGTGGTCATGCATGGTTGCCTTGGTCAAGGGGAAACAGGGAAGGTTGCCTTTCTGTAACCTCCTGAGTTCATCGCTCACAAAGCCACATCCTTTTACATAAAGGAATGAAGATACAGCCTACCTTCCCATCTTACTATCTGCAGCAGAGCTGATAAAAGTCTAAAAGACTCTTTAAAAATGCTACAGAATACTTTCTCTGGTTCAGGCCCCTGATTAGCCACGATCCTTTAAATACAGGGTAAACCAGTGCTCAATACTTTTGTAAAACGTGGGGTGTTTGCTGCACAATGATAGGAAAAGAAACTGAGTAAGGGTTTGACAAGACCCCCACACAGGAAGTGTGTTCCTGTCACTGCTGAGGAGTTTCCACACCAGTCCCAGAGCAGGCCACAGTGGCATTTCCTTCCCACCTTCCAGGATCATACATGATACTCTCTCTGCCTTAGTGGTTATGTGTTTCTGAACTCAAATGTGGTAGCACGTTCATGAAGAGACATTTTTTTAAACTTACAAATAGAAGAAGTTTATTGTCGGTCCACAATTAGAATTAATTCATGTCAGCTGCATTACACTTACTAGTCACTCCTTGCAGCTAAATGGCCTTACCCATTTGTAAAGGCACCATTTTATTTTCTATGAATTGTGAATAAATCTTTATTTGGCTGAACATAAATCCTCCATATTATCTCTCTAGTCCTCATGGAAATCTGTGACAGACATTATCATAATCCCCTTTTTGAATTAGGTACCATCTTAATCCCCATTAGAGGGCTGCAATGAGATCAATAAGTTGACATATGTCCAGAACACTGAGTGTGTCACTTCTGGACGTCTGTCTGCGCGGAGTGGTCCGGACGTGGAGCCTGTAACATGAGCATAGGGGGCTGGTCTGACAATCCTTCTGCGAATACAGGGACAGGACCATGGGTGAGAAATAGTGTCCTGGTTCTTCTTTCAGGACTATTTGCATTCTTTTTGATTTTCTTTAATGGCTGACACAAGAGTATTTACTTCCAAGTAGGGAGATGCATGTACCCATCAGTACCAGTAGTAGCCAAATGGCTTTTTGCATGAATTCTTCTCTGTCTCCCACATGTTAGTGTCTGAGCTATGAACTAAGCGGGCAGAGAAGGGTACTGAGTCTGAGTACTTCGGGATCTGAGGAATATACAGAGAATTGGTTTTCCATTCATTATTAAATAATATGCATATATTAAGACAAATCAAAATTACGACTTAGAGTCTCCTTCTATATAGTTGAGAGATACTCAGAATATAAAGTCTATCTGACATTGTTGTTAAATTGCACTGATACTGAACTGTGCTCTGCAGAATACTATATGATAATTTTATATACAGTGACAATGTGCTTTGTACCGGAAGTGACCTAGAGATTGTTTACATTATGCAGGAAGGTACTCAGATGTCATCTGTCACTAGTACACACCTGTGCAGAGAGGCTAGCACTACGTGTAGAACCCGTTCTCTGGGGTTACTGAGATTGTGTGATTTGACTATAAAATAACATAGGCTTCTGATATCTAATAAGTTAACTCTTTTTCTATGTCTTGTCAGTCAAGCATCTGTCACTGTAACAAAATAGCTGAGAACCTTCAGCTTTCTGAAGGGAAAGGATTTACTGCTATCCACAGGTTTTGGATGTTCTTGTCAATAACTGATTATCTTCTTTAATTTGGGCCTGTGTAAAGTGAGCAAATCATTGCTATTTAAAGGAGACTGAAAAAAATGGCCTGGAATAGCCTTGGAAGCTAAAGAGAAGAAGCAGGAGGTGTGGAAACACCACAGGCATGCCAGAGCTGGAAACTCTTCTGCCCAGCTCTGTTGCAAAGACCCCACCTTCTCAGCATTCCAGGGCTGGGGAGAGGGCCTTTAACACTCACATTTTGAAGAACACCTTTCCAAACCATGGCTCTCACTAGCAAGCCAGCACTGATGACTTGTGGTCTAACTGCAGTGTTTGTCCTGGAAAAGTCTTTAGTGAAGAACACAGGCCACATTTAGGAAGCAAGGACTTCTTGCCACCCACTGTTCACGGAGCGAACTTCAGTTACTGATGCTACAGATGGGACCAAATCATATATTTTAGGGTCATGTGTTTTCATTTCTAACTGTCTCTGATAATCACTTGGAATTGCCTTTTGCTTAGAAAGAAATACGAAATAACACATCCTGATAGACTAGAATCTTCCTAATGAACCATTAAATTGTAGAATCTAAGTACTAATTACTTCTTCAGACAGGAGGGCCCAGAGGTGGAGTGTGGAGAAGCAGCATGGGTGAGGAGTACAGTTCTTCCTTCCTATCCCTGGCCTCTTATCAAAGGATGTTTTCTTAAACATGTATTCATATTACTTTTAATTACGGGTATGTGCATCTGTGATTGCAATCCCTGCTGAGGCCTGCAGAGGGTGACAGATCTCCTGGAGCCAAAATTAGAGCTAGGTGTTACTCAGATCTGCAAGATCAGGAAACACTCCTGACTGCATAGCCATTCTCCAGCCCTGTGCTTCCGACAGGGGTCTCTGCAAAGTTATAGTCATCACTGACACTGCTGCTTACTTGATTCATTTTCTTTATTAGCAGCTGACTTTGTATTATGGTGCTTTTCCTTTCTGTTGTAAATCGTCCATTATATCTTTGATGTTCTGGTAAAGCTTCTATTAACTCTCCTTGTTTGACTAGCAGTTAGGGGGATTTACTTCTGCAAACCTAGCATAGTAGAGGGACATAAACCACACAGCACAGGGCACTGGAGAAGCAGCTCCTTTGCTTTTGTGGCCTTGGCCCAAATGGATAAATGTATTGTTGTTCAGGGCGTTTTACCATCATTTGGGCAAAGAGTTCAGTCAGTCCTTCTTGTGAACTATGTTGCTTGAATTAAGCTGTCATACTTTGGCCAATATTCTTGTTAATGACTTAATAAAGGGAAGCTTAATAAAATGCACCAATAAATTGAAGGACGTTTATGTCTGATTGTAGTTTCAATGTAATTGAGCAACATATTCAAATTTTAATAACCCTCCCAAACATAGATCAGGATGCCACATGCCATAAAGTTGCATGAAAGATCCTGTTTACTCAGTGTGGGATTTTGGTACCTATAATTTTAATTTCCTCTTAAAATTCCATATCATTCTGAGAATAGAAAGTATGTGCTACTTGTCTCATTGCAGTGACAACATACCAGACTAAAGCAACATGAGGAGGGTCTATTTTCTCAGCAGGCTAAAGGGACAGGCAGAGCGCCAGTCTGTCAGAGCAGGAAGAGGCAGCTCTGGAAGCAGGGACCAGTGGATCAGAGGTAGAGACAGGAATACTGGCTGAGCTACAGTTATGTTTTCATCCGGTCTGGTGACTTTGTTTACCCCGAAGGTTTGGGTTCACTGTCTCCTATATCCCACCGTTCTGTACTTCAGTGTGCTTGCTCCCCTGCAAGAGAGTTCCTGTTTCCTCCGGCTTTGGCAGTCTGACTGTGGCTTGTCATGTTCCTTTCTCTGGGTTGTACTCTGGGTTTGGGGACTATTTTTATTACTTCATTTTACTTCTCGACATGTCTGGATCTGTGGGTTTTCGTTTTCTCGAGCTTTGCAAAATCTCATCCTTTTTATTTTTTTCTTAAAGGCTGTTTCTCTGTCTTCCATGCCTGTGTCGGGGGCGCTGTGGCTGGTTATATCAGACCTGGGTTTGTTTCCAAGGTCACTAGCACTTTGTCTGTATTTTAAAATAGTTCTTTTCATTTCTCCATTTTGGAAAGTTTACTGTCTTCAAGCCTTGTCCTTTTATACTGAAAATTCTTTGGAACCAAGGCTACCTTGTGGGTTTTCACTGATTTAGTGTTATACTCTGATTTTGCCCACATCTAACTTACTGAAAATAATGTAATTTCACTGGGTGCCAAGAAATATGAGTTTGGTTCTGGTTTTGTCCTGATGCTTTCACTTCTGTAAATGCTTATGAGCTTGCTTGTTTGTTGGGGTTACTCAAATTACATCTGAAGTATTTCGTTCAGTAGAACATACCTGTGGAGCCTGCTGGATACGTCATCAAGGTGAAGCTCCATTCTAGACATATTATTCTTGGCCATCAAATTTGGGTACGGTTTTGAGTTTCTGTGCCAGCAAGTGATTGCAGCATGAACGTTTTGTCATTCTGTGACTTCCATTGCTCTGTTCTGAGTCGTCCAGGCTGGTCAATGTTTTTCTGAAACTATAAGGAAATTATAGCCCATATAAATGTCAGGATTGTTCCTCAATTCCCATCCTCTCACCTTTAGTTCCACAAAATTAGCCTGCTCAGCATGTGTCTCCTCAGCCAGGATTTTGCCGAGTTCTGTCCGGGCAGCAGGGACGTAGATCAGCTTCCAGTTCACACGCATGGCTGTTCCCCACTGAGTAACTTCCTTCTTGTTGTGTCTTCACACTCTGTCTGATCTCCACTCCCTCTTTCCTGTGAGAAAATAGATCCTTCTTTTAAACATAAGTATATATATGTAAGTATATGTTTTTATGTATATTTACATAGTGTATATATATTTATATATATATGTACATAAGTATATATATTTTATCTATACATAAGTATACAGTTATAATTACGTAAGATTACATATATTTATATATGTATATTAGTATATACACACTTACATATAATATATATGCTTGTATTTTACAAAATATACGATATATGTATATAACATGTACATATTATATAGAATATATGCATATATGTATGTGGATTATATATATACACACACGTACCCATTAAGTATAGTAAATTATATAACTGCTATCTTTTCCCGTAAACGTCTTGTATGTAGAATGTCAACATTGTCACACATGCTGTCTGGTGATATTCATTATACATACAGCCTCCTTAAAATAATCATGATATTATGCTTGATGTGGAAGTCACAAGTCACATTTTCACTAATAAATCCTAAGATAAATAGCTGATAAGTTTACCTACATCTGAAGGCAATTCTTATAATTTTATACTGCTAATTATTGATCATACATATGCTCAAGATGAAATTCAAATGAATTTCTTAAAATGAGCTTTCTGGTTTTATAAATTTAGGCTTTTGTAAAATTAAAAATTAAGTTATCTTTTTTGAAGAATTAGGAATACATAAACATTTCTGATTAGTTCATGGGAAAATCTATAGATAGTTATTCATGTTACATAAAATTTGATTAGGATTTATTTACACATAATCACAGTACATCAGAAGGTACAGTTTGAATGGAAGAAGTACAGCTATTGATCAGTGACTATCAAAAGACTGTGCTGTTGAATAGTAATTATGGACATGGGGGGATAGTACTTTGAGTTAACAAATTTGTTGTAAATGTTCTCTGCATTTCCCTAAGGACAGATCAGGTAATTTTAGAGACGGATTAGCTAGTAACTCCAAGCATAAAACCCTTCTAGGAAGTGACTTTGTTCATCACAAAATCATTGTTGCATTTTTACAAAATGACATATCTGTGCTTTTGAAACCAAACTGAAGTGTTTGAGGAGGAGCCGACCCGGGCACCTTCATATCTCTCCTGCTTCCCTTTGCTAACGGGTGTGTAAATGACTCTTGCCCTTCACTACATCTGTCTTCTGCTTTCAATTTTAAAATATCACATTTGAAATTTATTCTCATTTATCATTCACAGCTAAGGTAGAAATTGCCTTTAGTATATGGCATATATTTTATTTTTATTCTTGGTTATCATTGAAAATAAAAAAGAAACAAATATGACAATTCTTTTCAGTCATTGGAGTTACAAGACTCCCCACATTGGTAATATGCAGTAATAGTAATTAAAGAAACAGCCTTCTAGATGTGTGACCACAACATCGTTATGTTGAGTTTCTTGAAGACCACAGGTGCACAGAACATGGCTGTGGCCATCCCTTCAAGGATTTTTATAAGGTTCAGATCCTGGAATTGTTAGCTGACATTCTTTTCCCCTTTGCTTTCCTCTTCAGACTTCCATACTTCTAATTCTCAGTAAGAAGTGTCAATAAATATGATTTTCAAAGACCATCTTATTGCATATTATCTCCATTACCTGTGTGGAGGGCACCCTGCACGTGTGGAGGTCAGAGGACCACCCTCAGGAGTGAGCTCGCTCCTTCCACCGTGGATCACAGGTCACTAACTGAGATCATCGGGCCTGCGGAGAGGGCCCATAACCCACTGACCTGTTTTGCCAGCTCAATGTATACGAATTTTAACTCCACAATAACTGTGTCAAAGTCTGAACCGTGGAGGACGCATCAGGCCACAGTTGAAGGTGTGTCCTCTTTATGTGTGTGAACTCTGGGGTCAAGTGAGCTCTCAAGGGCAGTGACTCAGGTAGAGGATGTCCTGTCCTCTCCCACACAGTGGTGGGATGGGTTCTTCACTTTTCATTAAATAAGATTGTGCTGAAAAATATGTGTAATAAACACATTTTGTTCTTGAGTCAAGTATTTTTGTTTCACACATACTTGGTATTCTTGTGTCCCTCAAATTCACCAATTCTTAAGTGCCTCATTTGAAAATGAGATAGTCATCAGAATATCGTGCTTCCTGACTGCCTTGTTTGGATACATCTCAATGTACTCAACATGGCATCTATTTCTTCTCTATCTTGATTGTTACTTTGCACTTTCTGTATGTATGCACACGAGCCTCTCCCCAGTGCACTGTAAGAAAGCCAAGGATAGGGTTTATTCTTGATTTTATTTACAGAGTTCCTGGCAGAATATGACAAACACATCTCGGGTCTTTGTTCACTGTGTATTATGGCATGTGCTAAAATGAGATGCATGGTTGGTTTCCAGAAGTAACATTGTACACATTCAATCTGAACATCATCAGCAGTGGGGACAAAATTCTGCCTATTCAGTTGTCACTCATGTCAGCCGGGCAGAGGACACCAGGGTGACAGACAGCTTGAACGGAAGTCTTCTTCCTTCAGGTCTGTGTGGCTGTGAAGTCCATGCTCAATTTACGTCTCCATTTCTTATTGTTCCTGCTTTCTTCTGCCACACATCCATTCCAGATCCCTCTTCCTCCCCTTCAGCCCATGTCTCTAAATAGCAGTCAGCTGCAGTGTTCGTGGTTTAGGCATGAGACTTGCATACATGAATTATGTAACCTTCCTCCTCCCCCTTCAACCCCTCCCGTGGCCCGCCAATCCTGCTCAAGTCCGTTGCCTGTTCTTCTATATTCATCGTTATACGTTTAGTAATGAACATAAAATAACCCTGCCGGCCCCACTGACTGTTGCTCGTATGTACATGTGTTTGGGGCTGACCTTTTTGGATCATCTTTCATGGGTCTAGTCCTTGTAAAAGACTGGTTCTCTCTTTCTCTGGTGGCCATTGGTTGCTTGTAGCTCTTTGTCTAGTGGTGGGGCCTTGGGAGACTAGATTCCCTACCTGAGCTGCCCGGCTGAACGGTGTGGTCATTGTTCAGGTCTTGTCTGGGTGGCCGTTTCGCTGAGTCCTCACGGGTGCAGCATTGGAGTCATGTTGAGAAGACACTGTTTGATAGCAGACGTCCGGTCCTTCTGCTACCTCTCTGCAATGTTTGGAGTTTTTCACTTGTTAATTATCAATTTATTTTGTTCTGGAAACAAGATCTTTCTCTAGCCCAGCAGGCCAGGAACTGATCATTTGTGGTGCCAGTGATATATTTGCTCACATTGTTTATGCCATGTTGGGGACAACGAATGGGTCTTTAGGGAGTTCGGGGATCACTGGAGATGTCAGAGCAGTTAAAAGTATTAAATAGCTCCTGGGGGGCAAAGGCTCAGTAGCACTGCAGATCAAGAGTTTGGTCTCAGTGTCAGCCTCACATTGTCTGGGAATCGGACCCTGGCTGCCTAGCCACGGTGTAGGAAAACCTCTGAGTACAATGGGAAACACTGGGTATTTAAGCGAAAGAGAGAATGTCTGCATATCTGGTTATTCTGAAGCTGGGTAATGAGGACGTGAGGCAAGCAAGGCACAGCTGCCTTAATAATGGCTACCACCATTTGGTACCTTCCTTTCTGTCGATGCTCCTCCCTGGTCACTCTCTGCAAGGTTAATATCTTGGCTCATTTTGCCATTGGCTCTTGCTCTATGGCAAAAACTGACTATAATCTGAATATATTTTGAAGGCAAATAGATTATATCCAGAGATTACTGCATCTCTCAACACTCATCAAAGAGGTTTTTTTTTTTTTTTTCAGTAGTTGGTGATTAGAGCCAAGAACCACAAATGTACAGAGAGTGAGAGACTGTAAAGTGCTCAGGTCTGTCCCCTCCCCCAGCTCCCCAGGGCTCAGTCATCACAGTGGAAAGGCTGGGAGGAAGAAAGAGTGTAAGAGCAAGAGGAGGTGGGTGACTCCAAGCAAACAGCGCTACCAACCATGACAGGGCGGGCTGTCGCGTGTGAACTCACAGTGGGTGTGACTGCGTGCACAAGATCTGCACAAGCCAAAGCCAACTAAACTCCCAGGGGAAGTTCCTTCAGATGTTCGAGTCCATCCTACACGCAGGGACATTTCATTTTGGAAACAGCAGTGCTCCCCCTTACTTTGCTGGCCACGTGGGAAACTTGAAAGAGCTGTGGTCACAAGGCTCTAACAATGCCATTTTGTTCAGCAGTGTGACCCTGATGCTGCCCGGCGTCACACTGACTTCTAAATTAAAATGTTCACTGGAATGCGTTGGATAGACGTGGTAAAGACAGTAAACAATCTAAGAGAAGGTCACAGAATCTTTCATTCCAAATTTACACGAACTTACAGATATTTACACAGAGACTGAGCAGTGTTCTCAAAATGAATGCTCTAGCACGAGGGTTATTAAACAACCTGGACAGCCACTGGCAGGTGTTTTAAATACAGATTTCCAGGAGTCCTCGAGGGCTCTTCTCAGACACCATGAGACGATATCTGGAACTCTCACTTCTCTATTGTGGACTTTTGAGCCATTTGGTTTTGGAAACAGTTTGTTAGGCTCTACGTTTCTCTTGGGGTCAAGGAACTGTCCTGCAGTCAGAGTTAACCCATGTTTCAAAAAGGAATTGTCTTCTAAAACCTGTCACCATAGCTTACCCTGTGTGTTTTCACTTTGTCTCACATAGGATAAAATAGAATTAAATGCATACCTGTATGCACACCCACCACACACACTCTCAGACACATGCCACATGCACATACATACACACGATCCTCATATATTCAGTGTCACAGACTGTATAATTGCCTTTGTGAAAGCACTGAGAGTCGATGATACTCTGGGAGTAAAGTTCACAAGTTATTTATCTTCCTCTCTCTGGACTATGAAACCTGCAGTCTGGCTGTGGCACAAGGGCTACTTTACACACAGGGTCTCGGGTGGGGAGAGCGAAAGGAGGCTTCTCGTTGAATCACTTGTGTACAGAGTCACCAATGCTTTGTGTGATAAATAAGTACAGCGTGTAGAGGTCTGTGGCTCCTTTTCTGGAAACAGATGGGAACGTGTTCAGGTCTGTATCACAGTCAATCGCGAGCTGATTCAGGCTGGGCTTAAAATCTTTGATTTCTTGCAATGGCCAGGAATGGATGCTCCTTTGCAAAACGTTCTGGATATTTCACAGGAAACCAGCTTCAGGGACATGGCTGGGCTTCCTTTGTTACCTTCCCAGAGAGAAATTACACATAATTCCATGATTTGGTCTGCTATTTTGAAGGGAGCTAAAATAATAAGTGTTTTTATCACTGTGGACCAGTTCGAAATTTTTCATGATCCCCATTCCACTA
Organism: Cricetomys ansorgei; assembly: GCA_026225945.1. Taxonomy (NCBI): domain Eukaryota; kingdom Metazoa; phylum Chordata; class Mammalia; order Rodentia; family Nesomyidae; genus Cricetomys; species Cricetomys ansorgei. Next base: position 23,726 of record JAMJFZ010003867.1, on the reverse strand, counting down.
CTGTAACAGGTTTTGAAAGAACTGTTTTGTTTTTCTGAGGGAAGGGCTGCTGGACTTTACTCACCAATATATTTTGCTTTTTGCAAATGAAAGCTTCCCCCTGGTTGCAGTCACAGGGCATTTCCTTCTTCAAGGCTATTTTCTGCCTGCTTGGGGGAAAACCAAGTCCCAGCTTCTTTGCCCACTGTTTGTGTAAATGGATAAAGACCACTGTGTGCGTGGAGAGTGTATCATTGTACTTTAGGACAAGTTTAATGTAGAGACGTGAGTATTCTAGAGTGTAATTATTATGCTTGTAGTATTTTCCAGTGCTTTTGTGCACATGCATGTATGTGTGTCTGTGTGATGTGCACATGTTATACGCATGTGACATTCATGGGGCTCCTCTGTGTATACATGGAGGCCAGAGGTTGATGTTAGGAATAATCTTTTTTCTCTTCTACTTGTTCAGTGAGACAGAGTCTCTCTATCATCTGACTAGCCAGCTTACTCCAGGCCTCTCTTGTCTCAGCCTCTCTAGTCTGGAGTTGCAGATTGGGCTTCCACACCAACCTGGCATTTACTTAGGTCTGGGGGCTCAGAAGGCGGGTAGGTTCTCACACGCAGACGTCACACACATAACAACTGAGCCATTCCCTCAGCCCTGCTTTTATTTTATTTTTTAAATGTCAACAAGGAATTCTATGCAATTAATTTTAAAACTTCAGATATTAAAAAAAAAACAGCAAGAAAGGTTTAGATTCGTGACCATCCCTGAAAGGATTGACCTTTGCTATGGGGGTGCGTGGGTAAGAGTTAGAATTTGTTTGTAAATGTCAAGATGAGAATGTGTCCCAACACTGTAGTCAGACTCTGGGGCCTTATATAAAAGAAATATACAAGAAATGAAAGAAAATGGCTTTAAGAAGAATGAAAAACTACCCCATCACACTGAATTTAATGTAAAGTTCAGTTTCGGGGTCTATCCTGGCTTCACACCCTGGGTGTCCTAAGCCTTTCCAGGTTAGTCGGCCTTCAAGGATGGTGCCTTCTTACCTGCCGCTTAAAAATAAAAGACACAAAATTGTATATTAGGACCTCATACATTACAGTGAACTGTAACTGTTTAAATCGGACAGATTCCAAATGAAACACCGAAAGCCACCCAGGGTGAGGGGGAATGGAATGAATTCATAATGGGTTTTAATTTCGTCTTTTAAAATATGGATTTTGTTAAATGGGCATCTTATGAGTTGTTAAATCACATGAGATAAGTGGAACATCAATGCAGCCTTTGTACTCATGGTGAACTCCATCAGTAAGCGCTGAGTTTCTTTACAGGATGCACGTTTTCTATTTTTCCAGCTTCACCCTTAAATAACAGAGTTTTCTGAAGGATTCTCTTTCATCCGTGAATCATTCTTAACTACAGAATATATTTTGTAGCTTAGGCTTTCTCCCTTCGGGAACGCAGAAGGATGATCTGCGTGTGATGAACGCACAGTTAACCCTCCCTTCCTAATAAGCGTGAACTCTATCTATGAATTTGCTCCAGCACCCCCTCCCGAGTGTTCCCTCATCTGAACTGTTGGTCTTCACTCCATGTGTGTCTTCACTATTCTTCTGGTATTTGGGGACCCAAGAAACAAACATAAAGGCTTTCGTGGCTAAATTATGTAAAACTCAGATGATCCTGTTTGTGCCAGAGTGCTCATCTTAGTTGTCTTGTAAATTAAGAGCCATTTGATTTAACGTGTGAGCGCGCAACTGTGCACACATGCGTGTGCACAGATGTCTGCAGGTGCACAAAGAGTCCAGAAGAGGGTGTCAGATCCCTGGAGCTGGATTTACTGGCTGTTGTAATCTGCCTGATGTGGGTGCCAGGAACTGAACTCAGACCCTCTGCCAGGTCTGTTAACTGCTAAACCACCCACCAGCCCCTGACTCCTCCCCTCCCCCTTCCTCCTCCTCTTCCTCTTTTTCTTCTTCTTCTTCCTCTTCCCCTCCCCCTCCCCCTCCCCCTCTCCCTCCTCCTCCTCCTCCCTCTTCTCCTTCTTCTTTTCTTTTTCCTTTTTGACAGGTTTCTATGTTGTAACTCTGGCCATCCTGAAAGTCAAGTCTAGCTTTGAACTCACAGATATCTCCTGCCTCTGTCTCCCAGTGCTGAGATTAAAGGCCTGGACCGCTGACTCTTCTTTAGTTCACTGTTTGTACGTGGGTTATTTTAAACTCACAAGACTTGGGGAAGTGAAGCTTTGCTCCTTCCATTGGCCAGATACATCTGAAATGCGAATGTGGCAGGATCTGAACACCCACTGCAGGCTTCCATGGGAGATGTTCTGTTTCTCAGATCCCAACAGCTCACCTCTTCCCAGCTTTTGACTGAAGCCAGCAGAAGGTCCCTGGAGCTAATTGGCCCTTGGAGCTCCCTCCCTCCCCACTCAGCCAGGCTTCCTGTGGTTTGGACCTGGAGACAGGGTGGCCGCACCTGAGCCTCAGATCTCTCATTGCAGAGTAAGAATTTCCAATCTTAGGCTCTGTTCATAAAGATCCCGGAACCTTGATACTCTCTTCCATTTGTGCATGATCATCAAGAACATCTGTTGACATTTAGGCTAGAGAACTTTTCAGAGAGGCATGTCCTTGGTACTGTAGATTGGCAGCATCCACATCTAAGCAGAGCCACTTAGAGCAACCCAAAGCCCTGCTACCAGCTGCTCCAGTGTGACAGGGGTCACTCTAACCAGCTGAGAACCATGGAAATTTCCTGGAATTCACAGCAGTGTACACAGTGCCTTCTGGTGTATTTTTTCATGATGATGTCCTAGGCTGTCTCTCCAGTTGCACAAACAGAAAATGAGTCTCTGACTTTGCTACTTTTCTTACCCTTTGTTTACAGACACATATTCCATTTTGAGATGATGTTTTCTTTTCTACTTAAAAGGAAGTTCGACAGATATTTACGCCTTTTAATCTACATCAATCTACTAATGGATCTTTGTCTTTTCCCCTAAGTTTTAGCCATCATTATTGTTAATGAGAAATACATTATATTTTTTATTATTTGGCTTCAAATACATAGTCACTTTCTGAATATCAATTTTACTCGTTGGTGATCTATTTAAATGTGTACTGACTTCATGACAGTAAGCTGTATTGTGCACTTGTGTTCTCTTTAGCTTTCTGAATTGACATTTATATTCATATTCATAATTCATAATTCACAATCATAATTTGCTTATATCACACTCCTATCCATCTGTCAAAACCAGGTAGCACCCTCTCCCATCCCACTGCACATTTTAGAAAAATTCATAGCCACTTCCGCTGTTCTCCAAGGTACATTTTCCTCTTTCTTTCCTTGTCTAACATTCCTAATTGCACTAAGCACATAAAGATGAAATATTTTGCCTACTATCAAGTTACTGCTACAGATCCCACTGTACAGCGAGGCAAATTGAATCCTTTATGGATGTCAGATGATAGTGGCAAGGTATTAAGTAGTGAATACAGTTGATCTCTGTGGGGATTTGCATGAGAAAGTCCCCCAGAGAATAGAATCAGTTGGAGTATTTGGTTCCCAGTTGGTGCTGTCTGGGAAAGGAGGGAGGTGTGGCCTTGCTGGAGGAAGAATGTCACTGGAGAGCAGGTCTGGAGGTTAAAAGCCATTCCCAGTGTGCTCTCAGCACTTGCTTATGGTTCAAGATAAGAGCTTCTACTTCAGTCATGGCATCTGCTACCCACTGCAGTACCTCCATTATCTCCCCTTCTCAGTGAACTTCTATCCCTCCAGAACCTTGAGCCAAAGAAATGCTTTCTTCTGTAAGTTGCATGGCCATGGTGTGTATCCCAGTAACAGAAGAGGAGCTAATGCATGTGCACTACCCTTTCAAGTTTCTATTAACCTTCTCAGCTATTCTATCTATTAACTCGTTGGCTGGAAGCATAGTTCAGTGTATTATAGTTTTAAAAAATAGAACACTGTGTTTAATATGCATTCTTAAAAACTCATCAGTTGCTGCAGGGTTATGATTGTCTAGCCTGGGAGAGGCCATGAGGTCAGTACCCAGAAAACAGATGAAGAAGAGAGGAAAGGAGAGGACAGAAACTCTTACACAAAGTCCCTAGATCTGTTCCATGTCTGCCACTCACCCTGTTCAACCTGGTCCCAGAAAATAGAGCAGATGTCCTTCTTCTGTGTGAGCAGCTACTGTGTTTAGACACCACTGTGGAGTCTCGAGGTTTCCTTTCTATACTTTCTGCCACTTCTCTTAAATAACACTTGGCTGCAGTTCCTAGAGCAGGTGGCACTTGGAGATCAAAAATACCTCGAGGCAAATGAGCATCCTGCGCACAGCCTGGCTGTATTAAGAACGTGAAGCTAGCAGGTGCTCATGCCCGGCACAGTCTGTCTTCAACTCCCTCCATCAGGAGAATTTTCCTGCTCTTAGGGAATGTGCTTCCGGCTTCTAGGACTGGGCAAAGAGAGACATGTCCTTAGATCGTCACCAGGGCAGGGTTGTCCTGTGTCCACCAGGCAGTCTATTCCTATTGTACAGTTGTCTGGAGACGAAGCCTGTCCAGCTGCTTCTGGCTGTGCTGCCTCCCCTCCTTGTGTAAACATCTCTTGGATATTTCCTTTGTGCATTGAAAGCTGACAAATCTCAGAAGAGAATTAACCACTTGTCTTGCTAAAGTTCTGCTTTCCATTTATTCAATCTTTATTTCCAAAGAGGTAATTTGCTGGTGTGTTCAAAGGCTACTGATATGAATAGCAGAGGCACAAATGCAACCCTTAAACCTTGTGTTTGGAATTGCCTTGTTTTTGGAATAGTTATGTATAAGAAGCCATGCATAAACAGTGTTAGCCTTCGTCAAAGAAAGGTTTTAATTAGGCAATTCTTTTAACGAGGACACATGATGCTTTAGGTACATGTTGTATAATATGTAAAAATGAGGGGGTGCTCTGTTGTTCTCCCATGTTTACATGTGCTACTAAGACTCATCAACTGAGAGAAAACTACAAAGGTTCAGGGAAGAGAAAAACATTGAACTAAAATGACTTTCCCCCCACTTCTCTTCTGTTTGAGCCAAAGTTCATAGAAAGCAAAAAAATCTTTCAGCCCTGCAATACTCAAACATATTCTCAGAACTAAGTTATTAGTGAACTTTTTAATATCTTCTAATACACATCAATTAATATTCTTATCAAAATCAGTGAAAAAATCTGCAAATGTGAATACCAGAGTCTAGTTAATGTTAGCAGTTTTGTGCCGAAAGAAATGGATAACATAAATGACATCACTCTTTAAGACTATTTCACTTGAAGATTTAAGTGTTAATCTCTATTTATGTAATTTAAATGTGTTTTTAATTAAGCTATTATCTAAAAGTCGGCATAAATATTCTGCATAAAGCAAACTAATTAAACCAACTTTGTAAGGAGTGCAGCATGGAAATCATGTTGGGAAACTTTATTTTCATTAAGTAGGGATTAAATTAGCTGTAATTAGCTGAGAACCACTTCTGCCCATTTTATTCAACAAATATTTATTGATTATATTGTATATGTGCTACAATTGTGCTAATGAGTACAAAGTTAAATCATTATGGCTTTCGGAGAATCCAGATTGTTAAATCTGGGGTTGTGAAGCCCATGGTTTTGTTCACAGTTGAGAGGGGTCTTCATTTGCAGAATGAATCTCAAATGCCAACTCCAACTTGTGTGCAGCTTTGCAAAGAGATTGGATAGATGCATGCATTTTAGCTTTGGTTTATGACTTTACTTTCTTTGTATCTTTTAATGTGCACAGTTAGGAAAATGAAAAGCCAGAAACTTTCATTACATAAGAAGTAAAAATTCTGGGCTACAGAGATGGCTTAGCAGTTACGTGCACCGGCTGCTCTTTGCAAAGGACCCAGGTTCAGTTCCACACCCACATGGTGACTCATAGCACCTGTAACTGACATTTCAGGGTATTCAGGATATTCAACATCGTCTCAGGCCTCCTGTGTGCAGGGCATGCAAGTGAGGCACAGAAACACATTCAGGCAAATTTCTCAGACACATGGAAAAAAATAAAACTTCAAAGAGAAAAATCCTTTCTTGTTAACTCCCCACATTTCCCAGAGGGGGACTTCTGATGTGTATTTTAAGAATGAAAATCTCAGTTCCCCTATCCCTGACCCTCCACACTAAAGGAATATATATATGTATATATATATATATATATATATATATATATATATATATATATATATATATATATGTATGTATATGTATATATATATACACACACACATATACATACACACACACATACATACATATACATTATATATATATAATGTATATATATATGCACACACATATATATAGGTATATATATACACCTATAAATACATACACACACACACACACACACACACACACACACACACGTAGATTATTTTAAACTCACAAAACTTGGGGAAGTGAAGCTTTGCTCCTTCCATTGGCCAGATACATCCTGAAATGCAAATGTGGCAGGGTCTGAACACCCACTGTAGGCTCCCATGGGAGATGTCCTATTGTTTCTCATACATCTGCAGCTCACTTCTTCCCAGCTTTTGGCTGAAGCAGCAGAAGGTCCCTGGAGCTCAGAGGCGCTTGGAGCTGCCTCCCTCCCAACTCAGCCAGGCTTCTAATGTCCTGATTGACTGGAACTTCTCAGATCCTGATCAAAGCCATTCCTGCACACTGACAAGAACAAAGTCTCACTCAGGACATGAGGTACATCTCTGAGTATGTCAACACAATAAAGTTCTTCCAGACTTGGAAACTGGCTACTTTTTCACAATTGTGTGGATCCCATGTGGACATAAAAATCAAGAGTAACAAATATTCCCTTAAGAAAGATTCAGTTATTTTCAAAAGCACAGTGTCTTCATGAATACACAGAAATCATTTTAATTTTGATAGCTTGCAGGTTTGGTGAAAGTGAACTTGAAGGTTGACTCCTGTGTGAATAGTTTGCTCCGTGGAAATGTGCGCTTGTGTCTTCCACTGTGCATGGAGGTGCATCTAAGTGAAGGCTGGTCTCACCTTTTCAGGCTTCTCTTTGGAAAGACAAACATAGAGGGTCTTCCAAAATGCCAACCCAAAGGACATGATTTTATTTATGTAACCATTCTGAGTCCTACCCATCATGCTCAGCATCTTAGGGAAGGTGATCCAGAGAAGTGGAAGCAATAATGTGTATGTGTGAAAGTGTGTGAGTGTGTGCACATGTGTGCAAGCGCACTGTTACACAAACGCCTGCTTCAACAGACAGTTCTGAAAATGTCAAAGTATTGTCGGATGCAGTCATGCTGTGTTTATGACAAACAGGTAAAACAACAATGGTGCGCAGCGTTAGTACTTAGAGACAACAGGGGACTTAGAAATTCTACAGTGTTAATGTGTAGAAACAGCAGGGGCTTAGTAGGTTCACAGTGTTAGTGCATAGAAACAAAAGGGGGCTTAGTGGGTGCTCTGGAGAGCACATGAGCAGCAGGGCTTGCTTGATGAAGTGGCTTGCCAGGCTGTCACACTTAAGAGTTGAATGCCATCTTAAGAACTGAACTGTGGGGTGCCGACTGAGAAACTGACAGTCTGGTGGCATTTGAGGAAAATGAAAGCCACCTCACTGTGAGAGGACAAATTCCACACAAAATCCAGGATTATAGAGAGAAATACCACAGTCTGAACCAGATCAGGAAGAGCCATTTGAAGTAATCGCTAGAGTAGGTTCGTGTCCTCAGCCTCTTCACGACTTGTCTCCTGTCTCCCTTCTGTTATTCTTCCCTTGATAGCACTCTCAGACATACACACGTGCACATATACGTGCACGAACACACACTCATGCACCAACACACGTGCACATACATGAACACACACACATGCACCAACACACGTGCACATATACGTGCACGAACACACACTCATGCACCAACACACGTGCACACACATGAACATACACACATGCACCAACACACGTGCACATACATGAACACACACTCATGCACAAAACACAATCATACTCATGTACCACGTGCACAAACATACACATTTATATACACATGCACACATTCATGCACTCATACACATGTAAACACTCAAGCACAAAAAGCATACAACATGCACAGAACGATACATAGATTTGCATGTACAGATGTTTGCAGACATCCTCATGTATATGTACACATATATACTCGTGCGTGCATACAATATAGATGCACACATTTGCAAACATCCACGTTCACATGCACACATACACACGCACACACACAAACCTACTTAAAGACATACATTTCTTAACATCCATACATTTATACATTTCTAAATGCACATTTTTCCCAATGAAAGTTGGCTCCTGTTTTCCCATCCCCACATGACATGATTAGCAGTTACAACACCACCTCATTGAGCTTGTAGGTGTTTTTTATTTTCTTTACTTTCTCTACTTATTTAATTCTCAGCTTTTGGGTTTCCATTCAACCGTATTAACAATGAACCTGACCCACAGCCTCCCTGGATAGCACAGCTCCTGGGTTGATTTACAGTTTCAGAGAGTCTGGTGGCCACTGAGCCTTGGTTTTCTGGGCATGCTCAACCCCCTTAGGTCTGTGGGCTATCTCCTCGGTGTTGTGGATGAGACACAACAGGACTGATGCATTGGGTCATGACCCCTCTTCCTAGAAGCATGATGGGATGGGGCTGCTTGCACAATGGTGACTTCCCAGGCTGCTGACTGGAAGTCCATTCAAATCCAGAGATGTGTTGCCAAACACAAGTCTTAGGGGAGAGGGTTAAGGATAATGCAATGAAGGACTTTGTGCATTAGACTCATGAGAACAAAGCTGGAGCCATCTGGGAGGAGGCAGCACTGCATCCTGCCACAGCGAGGAGGATCCTGGTGTGGAGTGGGACCTGCACTGCAGCCAAGGCACAGGAAGTCCATATGCAAAGGGTCTCACCAACCAGATCCTGCGCTGACAGCTGAGATCTGACCTAGGCATAATTTTCAAAGTGTGCCCTCTTGCTAGAGGACCTTTCCAGTGAAGATGGAGGAATCCAGGAAGGGGAGGTGGAAAGCAGGTCTCAGACTTTGCAACAGAACACATGAAATGAGATCCATTTCATTTACATTCGGGAGCTGGAGTCTTGGCGTTTCTTCCTCTTAGGAAGCCAGCGAGGAACCACTGTTCTTAGTTACCATGGACTCCTCATTCTGCACATCCTTCTGTATGCTCCTGAAACATTGAATAAACACTTTGTAACCTGGAATAGGAAACATCTCCTTAGCTCACCGTTCTTGAAGTCATTGGGTAACCGCTCCAGAAAGGGATGAAAGCAGCAAGCATTTCCCTGTTATATCATCAGTTCTAACGAGTCAGTTGATTACAAGAGAACAGGTGAGTCTGCAGGAGAGGAAAACAGTGTCACAAAATAAAGCACGGGTGAGCACACATGAGAGACGGCTCTTTCGGCATTCAGACCCTCGGGTCACATCCGGACATGATCCTGCCTCTCCCCAGTGTCAGCCTGAGTGAAGAAGAGCCCACTTGAAGGACTTGCCTGGAAAGGTCAGGGTTCATCTTGTTTCCTCCTTCTCATGGGACGTGTACGTAGAATTCCTAGTGCCACACTCCCTCCACACCTCGCCCCGGTGCTCCCTTGTAGAGCCAACACTTGTCCATCCTCTTCTTGAAAGCAATTAAGGCCTTTAGAATAAGAGGTCCATGGACGATAACTTCCCATGGAACCGTAAGTTCTAGGAACTCCTGGATTCAGAGAGGAGGAAGTCCTCAGCCCAGGCTGTGTCCTTTCTTGTTCAGATTTATTGACAACACTGTGGGAAACACCAACCTTAGAACGCATTCACATTTAAAATGAATTGATCCAATAAACAGAACTTCACAAGTGCTTGCTGGCACCATCACATGGATGAATCGTTTTTCTCGTGATATGACTTCCTGTATTGCTTCCCTTTGTGGGGGAGAAAAAGCAGCCAGATTAGATTGTTAATTTCTTCAAAACATGGAATGAGATGATAAATTAGGACTGATTAAAATAATAACAACAAACGTCTTAATTATACTCTTAGAATATTTATATATGGGAACATAGAAGAATATGTCTGTCTCTCTAACAGCCAAACTTGTACAGTAATAATGATAGTAATAATTTTTTCTTCCCTGCACTAACCTGTCTCCATGGTTTAGGAGACTAAATTCTCACTACAATTCAAAGTTGCTCTCTGCACCACAGGGAAGAAGGCAAAGCAGGCTGGAGAAGGCTGAGCACCAGCCCGAATCCTCACTCACTCTCAGAATATTCTGGAGCTTGAATAGTCTGCTTTCTGACATAGCGAATTGCCAAGTCTGCATAAATCAAATGGAGCCTGGAAAACTAAACGCACAGACCACAGGATAGAGTGTCTATGAGATGCCATGACGGGTGCTCCTCAAGATGACGCCTGTACTTTCGAACGACTTTATTGTGAACGTGGATTCCTATTGTGAAGTTCAAACCTCAGAAGAAGAGGGTGCTTCTTATCTGAAAAGTTGGCTCCTCGAGAAGGTCTACAGATAATTTTGGACCCTTTATAACTCTCACATCTGTTGTTCTCTGTTGCGTCTCCATGAATCTCTCACCCAGTGTTACAGGAACCACTGTATGGAACCACTGTGCTTCTAACCTTCTGCAGAGAACACTGGGTTCTAAGGAAAACAGCCAGTTGTACCCAAGGCTTTATCCAAAGCCTAAAATTAATACATTAATCTTTCATCGCTCACGACCCAGGGTCTAGTTTTCTCCGTTAGAATCTCAGTGGGTTTCTACTTCAGCTTTCCTGCCGGTCCTCCTTAGTCACAATACCATCGTGTTTTTCCACTCTAGGACATGGCGAGGGATTTATAACCCATCATCGTGGAAGAGTGGAGCAAACATCCTAACAAACAATTCAAGCCTGTGCTGTTTCTCTCCTCGTCTCCTTACTTCATAGCTGAGGTTGAGAGTTGATACCCTAACTGAATTATGAATGAGTGAAATGAATGCAGTTAGCAGCATCTACTAAACCTTTTCCTGTATGATGCGAGGCATACGTACAAATGGAGACTTTGGGGCACTAGACAGTGAGATTTCTACATTGTATGTTCTCAGTGCTGTCTCCAATTGGATGCTGGTGACCGTTGTCCCTCTTCACGCTGCAGAACAGTAGAACAAGGCACACTGACTGTGGAACTCGGTTCTTCCACCAGCACCAAGCCCCCATTGCCCTAGCCTGGCAACCTTCTGATATCCTCTGTAAGAGGGGCTGCTCTAACTATTTGCACGGATCTCCTTTCTTAAACATTCTTTAGCCTTGCTGTCAGTGTCTCCTTATGCCTGAAACTACATCACTGCTAATTCTTCTTCTTCACCTATCTTGACATGTATTTGGAAACAATACAAATAACCTTAGAAAAGAAGTGAAGTAATATGCCTTTCTTCTGCTCAAAACTTATTTTTAGCTCCTGCCTATTCTCTGGCAGTCATATTTTTCTTAGTTACATCTAGGTTTTAATGTCCATCTGGCATCTCTGGTGAATTTTAGATCAGGTTTCCTTTAAATGTTTCTGATTTTTTTTAAATTTTGCCCTCAATAAACTTAAAGCCACCTTCCTCCATTGGCAGGTATGAAAAGCAACTTTCTGCTGAAGCATCTAAAGGGCTCCAGTGGACCTTCCCGTTCAGCAGTCTCCTTTCCTGGCTACATGATAGGAGTGGTTAGAGTTATTCTTTTGTGGGCGTTTCCTTCATTTAAAGTCTCTGGAAATAAAGCAATCCGTGTTCTTCCCAATCCTTGCAATCACTCACTCTTCCAAGTCTGGTTTCTCCGGTAATCTCTGCTCTGCTTCTTCTCTGGGTACCAGATTCCTCTGGTCATCTCTGCCCTGCTTGTTCTCCTGGATACCGGGTGGTTCCACCCTCATCCTCACTGCCGTGTCATCTTAAGTACTGTCTTGGCTGCATCTTCTTCTCCTACAAAGTAGTGGACTTGGTGTGTCTTCTGACATGGGTACCCTTTAGGATATGGTCCAATCGCGTGCCCTGTTTTTACTGACACGGACACTGAGTTTCAGCTTGGCTTGCTGAGGTTTCGGTGCTCTGCTCTGCATCCATGCTGAAACAGGATCTGTCACCACACATTCCTGCCAACTGGACATGAGGCACGTCAGTTACTGCCTGAGAAAACACATGGAGGCTAGCCATCAGCTTTTAATAATGCAAACCACGGTTCCTGCATGGTTAGACAGTTTCTGTTCTGCTGAGACCATGTGACTATACCTGTTTACAGGAGAACAGAGCACATGGAATGATTGATGAGCTCTGTCTCAGCCAGGCCAGCCATGCTCAGTATGGTCAGAGACTCGTTCTTTAATGCTGCAGTGTCCATTCCCAAGGGTGTTCTCTGTGGTCGTGGACATCCACAGCCATGTCCTTATGGCACTACTGTTACAGCTTTGGTGTATATTTTGTGGAGGTGTGTGACTGCCTCTGTCCTCAGAAATCAGTGACTAATGGAACTATTGTTATAAACCCTACTCTTAACTTTTAAGTTACATTCACTCTGTGTGTGTGCGTGTGCATGTGTGTGTACGCACGCATGTGTGTGTGAGCACGCCTGGGTGTTTGTGAGCACTTGCACTCATGCTTAACACAGATCATGTGTTGTGAGAGGAAAACTTAGAGGAATCAGTTCTCTCCTTCCACTATGTTGGTCCCAGGGCTCAAACCCAAGTCCTGGAGGCAAGCTTTGCCTGTGAAGCCATATTGCCTTCCATCTAGACCCCACTCTTAAAATACAAAACAATCATGTGGCGTTTACCCTTTCCTTGTTTCTTTATTCTGTCTTCGATGAGCATCCAACGTCCTTCTTTTAGAATTCCTGCAATCTCCAACCTACTCAAGACCTTATAACTTCTCTAGTGAATTTCTAAGAAGGTTCAAAACCTCTTTGGACAGTGTGCCCTCTAAAATGTCACTTGAGTTATCTCATTCCACATCCAGAGGGCCCAGTAACCTGGTTTAGAAAGGAAAGGCAAACGTTTGAACTGACTATAGCCAGGGTAAAAGTAAATATTCCTGTTACAACAATACATGGTGAGTTAGGGCCCTCTCCTGTTACAGTGGCGTACCGTGTATGAGGGCACGCTACCTGATCCCTGTACCCAGGACCATGCTCCCAAGTTACTACAAAACTGCATGTGGAGAAAGGAACATCTTTGTGTCAATTCCCAACCTTATCAACCTTACTTTGCAAGACTACCACGGAAAACTATTTTGAAGGCTTAAGAAGGTCATAGAAGCATTTTGCTCAGATATTGAATTTGCCTTGTGGAAGAATATTTCCTACTCAGGGAGTGATTATATTTTCCACAGGAATAGGAGCTGTGTACATAAAAATTATCAAACAACACCATGAATGGTTTTGTGGTCATAATTGTTGTTTCTTATTTTGCAACTTGGAATATTATATTCTGAGTACTTTGAGTTTGGCTAATTGTGCCTTAAGATGAAATGAAGGAAATTAAAACAGAAACTGTAGCTTGGCATCAAGTTAACTGTCGGGTGCATGTGGGTGTTCTCCTCCTGTAAATGCTTGGCATATATTGGTGAAAAATATCTCCCAGACAAAGAAATGGCTGGATGTAATTTAATGTGTTTCTAGTTATCTAACTCCTGTGTGACTTTGGGTATAGGAGAAGCATACATTTCATGGTTAATGAAAATAAATTAGTTATATTGAAATAATTATTCATGCAGAAATCATGAGTTTTAAAAATAATATTTATCATGTTCAGAAAAAGAAACTGGCACAATTGAGAATATATTTCTCTAGAGGAACTGTATGCTTTTGAAGGGTGCAGAATTATAATGCCAAATTTTATTAGGGAATATGCATAACACATATTTACTTATTTAGATTAATGGGTTTGAATGAAAATTGTCAAATATTTGTTAGGCCTAGAGAAACAAACTTGTATTTATTTAAATATGCTGAATTAACATACTGATAAAAATGTTGACTGGCACCTGGATTGGTCCTGAGCAGAAGCAGGAACATTCCATCCCAGCCTTGAAACTTGACTGTGCTTGACTGTGGAAAGTAACCTGGAGCCTGGTATTTCCTGGTAGGGATCAGCCTGGGATCAGACTTACTAAAAGTTTTAGAAAGAAATAAAATTAGCTATAAAAATGTACAGGATTAAAAGACATTGTGAGGAGAGGCTTCTTCTGAGAGGCTTAGGAAACCCAGCAAGGCCAAGGCTCTGTGCATCAAGGAAGACTTAGAAGACAGTGTGTTTGTGGAAGAAGGGCCCTGTTTTTAAATCCATGTGTACCATACCAAACAACCCAGCAGTATCCTCAAACAAAGTGGATGATCGAAGGAGTTGAGGATGTAAGCAAAACAGATCAGAGATATGTCTAGAAAGACTGTTCTGTAGAGAGTGTAGGAAGGAGTTTGAAATCTTGAAAGATGAAACATGGTGAGAAGAAAAATAGGTAGATGAATGGGTGGATGGGTGGAAAAATATGGATGACAGAGGAAGGAGTGGATAAATATAAAGATAACACGTAAGTAGATTATAGATAGATACATATATACATACATGAATAAATGATGATTGATGGATGGATAGATAGATAAATAGATAGACAGACAGACAGACAGACAGCTGGCCGGGTAGATTAGATAGACAAATGGATGGATCAGTGGATAGATAGATGGATGAATGAATGGATGGGCAAATGTTATATGGGTAGATAGATGGCTGGGTAGAATATATATGTGCATGAATGATGGATGGATAGATAGATGGATAGATGGATAAATTAGATGGATAGATAGATAGATAGATAATAGATCCTAGCAAAATAGAGCATTGACTGACTTATAATTATTAAACTATGGTGGAGTATCTTGTGACAAGCCTGCTTTAATGTCTTCCTATGGAATGGGTGGTGGGTCCCACAGTCACAAACACCCTGGGTGTTGCTGTGGTAATATCCCTGGGCAAACTGCTTCCTTCTAAGGAATTCGGACCTATTTTCCTCTTGTTTAAGTTGTGTTTATAAAGCATAGTTGCATTTGTTTAAGATGCCAATTTTATTTTCTTTGTAGTTAGGGAACTTAATTTAAAATAATCTAAATGAGGATATATAAAGACAAAGAAGACAAAGTGTTGTTCTATAAAATTAAATGGAACACTTGAGAAATACGAATTCAGGTCTGCATCAAGAATCTGTCAACTTTGCTGCAGCTGTAGTAACAGTGGGTTAGACTGGGGGAGTCTGAGCTTCCTCATTACACAACCACACGTGTGTGGCTTCCAAACAGAGGCTCTGATTGTGCTATCCGAATCCTTGGCCAGGCACAGAAGCTAAGAAACAGGTGTCAGCAAGACATGATTCTCTAAGAAGCCAAGAAAGCCCTTGTCCTTTTCTGACTTTGGTAAATCAGCCATGTGCTTTGTATTATGGCCTCTTTTTATCTTCAAAGACTTCAGCCATTTGAATCTCTGCCTCAGTGGTCACATCTGCTTCTCCAAGTCTTGTTGCTGGCCTCTTTTATTTAATACACTTATAATTGTGTTGTGTCCGGATACACATTCTAAGATTACCTCCGGCTCTAGGTCTGGAGCCTTTTACATTAACCACCCTAGCCATGTAAGGTAGCCACTTTTAATTTAAAAGAATTTAAACACATGTATTGGGGTGGAGGGGGGCACTGTTCTTTCTTAGACATATAAGCACAAATTTTAGGATTCTCACTCAAAACACCTTCTTTTTTTTACAATTATACCAGGTTTTAAAAAGGATCATATGAGGGTGGCTGTGGCCAGGTAGGAGGAAAGGAAGGAGGATCAAGAGGAGAAGGGAGGAATGAAGGAAAAAGGGTTAGAAAGAGGAAGGATGGAGTAGAGGAGGATTGAGACAGGGAGAAGAGGAAAGAGGTCACTCACTGAAAGAGGAGCTGTAGAGCACATGTCAGTTCTGGGACCACCAAGATGCTCAGAGTCACCATTAGTTCTTTTACAAAACACACAGATGTTCTAAATTAAAAGTAAGTACATGGCATTCCTTCCCAAGATTCCTGATCTCTTAAAATTTCGTCTCTCAGGAATGTGGCTCTTAGGGGAGACAAAGGGAGCAGACAAGAGGAATAACATGAGCCTCAGAAATGGAAAGAAATTCCTCAATCTCCTATGCCCTGCTGTAGACACTCCACACTGAAGCTAGTCTAAACCCGAGGCAGGGTGAACACACCAAGGCTGGGGCAGATTCATGACTGTCCTTTTGCATTTGATATTCAGAAGTAGCCTATGACCTTTACCCATGGATAGATAGCCGTGTGGTTTACCCTAATCAAGCTAAGGGAAGTAGTAGGAGACAGACCAGCAGATGGTATTTTGACCAAATCTTCAATTATTTGCTATATAATAACCTGGGACTGTCCGGTTTGCTTGGAAATCCTTGATGCTGCCCAAAACCCTCACTGGGTTAGTTCTTCTCTGAGCTCTCACCAGCTGGCAGTTACACAGCAGGGTGTCCGAAGGCTGAGCTGATCTCAGTAGTCCACAAGTGTGAGTGCACATGGAACTTGAGATATTTTCACACTGCAGCTGCAAAGGCCACAGCTATCGGGGAGGGTGCTGCCTGATGCCAAGTTCTTATGAAATAGCCAGGCTGCAATATTTATGCAAATCAGCACTTTTTTTTGTATTTAGCATGTTAATTTTAAAGGTCACACTCACAAAGACCATGGACCTTCTTACCATTAGGCTTCTGAATATTTTAGAACATAACTGAGTTGAGACGTGGCTTGGAATACCACCAGTGGCACCAGATTCATCACATTTCTGAGTAGGCTTCTCTCCCAAGATTGCTGTGGAGACGTTGTTGTGGGTGTCCTCACAGGGAAGGATTCATAGACATCTGTTGAGAAAATTAGGGCTGAAGAATTTCAGTATATCCCATTTTGTATCATGTAACTCCATTTTTCCCTCCCTCTCCCTTTTCCTCTTCACTTCTTCCCCTTCTTCCTTTTTTCTTTCTTTTCCTTGAGACAGCGTCTTCATATGTAGCTCAGGGACCTACCAAGTTCCATCACTGCAGAAAAAAACTTAAACTTCATAAATTGTGCTTAAGTACCATTGTAGACAGAATTATGTGCTTAAAAATCCGCAGGCTGAGGTTCTAAGTCCCGATCTGGTGCTATTCATAGAACAAAGCCTTTGAGAAGTAACTGGAATCAGATAGTTTCAGTAGGATTGATGGAAAAACAGTAGACAACTTTTGGTTGCTTCTTAAGTGAACAGAGACAAGGCCAAGGGAGTGCAAAGCATCATGGCCTTGTGCATACAGGCTCCAACAGAGAGAAACCATTTTTATTATTAAGCCACTCCATCTCTGCTGTTTTGTCCCGACAGTAATAGTCTTGTGCAAGGTTGCAGCATAGACACAAAGAGGGGCAGGTACTTCTGTCCTCAGCCCCAGTGAGGATGCTCATAGCATACAAAACACTGTTAATGCAAACATTTACCAATTGTTTTGTGTTTGTGATGACGATCATGCCAGGCTGTGTATTGCCACAACTGTAGCAATTCAATGAAAAAGCGATTCAAGTGAAGGCAGACACGCTAGGTGGGTTCTGTACGAGTTCTGAATCACCCAATGACTGAGGTGCTCACAAGAGCCTGTGAGGTGTTGTGTGAGTTGAAGGTACAGTGAGTTGATGCTGCAGTGGTAATTGTAGTAATAGAAAAGGAGAGAGCCGTGAAGTCAGAGAAAATAAATCAGTTTTAAGTTAAACAAGGACGCCAGTATGTGGTTTTCTCTGCTGTGGCCACTGTGGAAAGTTTGAGTTGGATTTCTTAACTTTCTTAGTGGATGTTTGGAAATTAAGTATTGATTTGGTGTTTAGCTCTCCTCTCTCCTCTGGGTCCTTGGTCATAGCCGGAGCTCCAAATCACTCTTGATATTTCTCCAAAATCGAGAATCAATGAGATGGAAATTACAAGTGTGTTTTTAAAAAGTTTTATAGTCCTTAGAAGAAAATAAAATTGCATTATTTTTGGCACTAGACTATTTAAATTTCATTACTCTGTATTGGCGATTCAGAGATCACCATTTCTGTTTTATTTATCTTTCATTACCGTGCTGTTACAGACACAGACACTGGCAACTTCACATCCAATTCTAGTGTTGCAGCCACAGATAGGCACTCAGCCTTCTTATTGTTTACTTAAGGCAATATCAACCGAAAGAGGCGAGGACCACTGTCAGGTGCACAATAAGACATTTAGATAGATCTTCTTTTAAAATAGTGCCTAAGTTTATACCAGAGCCAAATGCTAACTTTAATAACAAGAGTTACATACGTGAGGAAATAAAAGTTAAAAGGATAGGAAATAGCAATCCCATGGTTTTCTTAAAGCTAATTTTGTAACAGTGAATTAGAATTATGTCCCCAACTCTGCTAATAAGGACCACGATTAGTATTGAAGAATCCAGGGGAACAGCTCATGAGTACAAAAGGGTTTCTTCAGTCAGGAAGCATGGCAAATGGATACCAGCATCTCACTTTTTGCATTTCCCACGTGAAGAAAAAAAAAATCTTAACCTCAAAACTTTATGAATGATGGACTGGGCATGTCTACTTAAATTTCTCACTCGTATGTGAGGCAAACTGTGTCAGAGTATAGAGGAAGTGTATGCCAGGGTGAGAAGCCAATTATACTTTGAAAGAAAATCATTCTTAAGCATAACAAAAGAATTTCAAAATCTGCCTTAGTGAGAAATGAGAACGGTTAGAAGAAATGCTAAAAAGCTCATTATTCAAAATATCCAAAGTTCCTGCAAATTATCTGATAAAACTTTTAATACTTAAAACTTAAATAAAATTAAAGTCATCATTCTAACTTCACTAACTTTGCAGTTCTGAAAACTTTCTAGTTCCGAATCAATGTAATAATGATGTATTATGTAATTTAAGGCTCCACAATAAATATGTTATAACAATATAAGAGTTGGAGTGAATGATAAGATTTGAAATTTTGATTCCTACCTTGCTACTGATTTAAAAATGAAATGCTTTGGGAGAATTTAATGAAATGCTCCGTTGTCTTAGTTATAATTTTACATTTTGCTATACATTTTTTTTTAAAGAAAATACAACTCTTCCACAGAAGATGAACTTTGTCTTGTGTCTGCACTTGGGGATTATTTGATTGTCCATGATCTAGTATCCCAGAGGGCTGGCTCGAAGGCTTGTGTCATCCACTGGAAGGTCAGGAGCAGCACAGAGAATGTTTCCCAGTCTCACTGCTGTAGCCTGCTGCTTGGTGACACCTGGCCTAGGGCACTGCTTCCACTGAATGCAGTTTCTCTTTCTCCTAATCAGCCCCTGCCTTCCTGGCTGGAGAGACTCACTAACCTCCAAATACCTGTTGGCTTCAAGATGGCAGTAGTAGGCTTCAAACCAATCTGCCAGAGCACTTATTTTAACAATTATAAAATAGTAACCCACAAATGTGGGCAGGGCCTTAAACAAAAATAAAAGTTAAAACTGAACACCTGTGGAAGACTTTATAAAATGTTGTTTTTGCCTCCAAATTTAAAAGTGTTGGTTTATAACATGTGCAGTCAGCTGACATGTGTGCACATGTGTGTCTGTATGTGTGTGTGTGCGTGCATGCATGCGTGTGTGCACATATCTGTGTGTGTGTGCGTGTATGTGTGCATGTGTGTATGCATGCACATGTGTGTATGAGTGTGAACATGTATGTGTGTTCATGTGTCTGTGTGTGTGCATGTATATGTGTGTGTATATGTGCATGTGTATGTGTGTGTACATGTGTTTGTGTGTGTGCATCTACACATGTGTGTATGAGTTCATGTGTGTGTGTGTATGTGTGTGTATGTGTGTGTATGTGCAGGCACACATGTGTGTATGTGTTCATATGTGTGTGTGTGTATGTGTGTGTGTGTATGTGTGTGTGCGTGTGTGTGTGTATGTGTGTGTGCATGTGTGTGTGCGTGTGTGTGTGTGTGTATGTGTGTATGTGTGTATGTGTGTGTGTATGTGTATGTGTGTGTGCATGTGTGTGTGTGTGTATGTGTATGTGTGTGTATGTGTGTGTGTGTGTATGTGCGTGCGTGTGTGTGTGTGTGTGTGTGTGTGTGTGTGAAGGTGTTTGTATGTAATGTGGATGCCAGAGGTGAGTATTGTGTGTCAATATCGTTGCCCATGTTACTTGTTTTTGGAGAAGGTATCACTGACCTGGCTACCCAGCTGGTGATAAGCCCCAGGGATCCTCCTGTCTCCACCTCCCTGTGCTGGAGTCACAGGAACAGTCTGCTTGACCAGCTTTTTATGCATGTGCTGGAGCGTGCCGTCACACTCACGAGGTAAGCCCTTACTCACTGAACCGTGTCCTCGGCCCCTAGTGACACTGACTTTAATTTTCCCTTCAATCAATGACACTTCACTGCCGTTTATGATGTTTCTTAGTTAGCTGGTCTGAAAGAACCATTTGCTTTACTATTTTATCCACTCAAATTTTATTTTGTCAAAACTCGGATCCTACATAAGCTCAGAGTAAAATAATTTGAAGGTTTCTAAACATTGAAATTAGCGGAGGCATTTGCTTCTTTACAGATATTTAAAATGAAATGTTCAGGTTCATCTCACATCAGATGCCATTTCTACTGATCTGGTGCATTTTCAGCCTTAATTAGAAAAATGATCACTTAAGACTCATATTTGAAATGTGAATAAATATGATCCACAGAGACAGGGAAGTCGCAAGCATGTCTTTTTAACAAGATGACTAGATACGTGGAAAATCAGATGCTTCAGATCAAAGCTTAAGGAAAAGGACATTTTAATCTGTTAGCTTGACCATTAAACGTAAGTGTGAGAACGTCGGAATAGAATGAAGAGTGGGAGACTAAAATACAATAAAAATACTCTCCATGCCTGGAAAGAACTGAGTCCTGTTAGTTCAAGTCAGGCCTACGTGGATGTCACTCACCAAGGCTGGCTGGGGTTGGGAGTCACTCAGAACGCTAGGGTGCTGACTATTTACCTAAGAAAGAAGGAGGGAAATAGACAGTGACCAAAGGCAAGAGCTTCTTTTTAAATCCTAATTTTAAAATAATGAGTAAGATTCTGGGAAGCAGCAATAATCATGTTCTGATTTTGAGAAATGAATTTGCCAAAATCAGTGTGCTATAGTTGGCACTCACATAGAACCAGGACGTGATCTAAAACAGCACCAGTGCAGGATGAGTAGCGTGCAGGAGACTGCTAATTAATATAAACTATTCAAAGGAAATATACTGTTCTACTCAATTAGGAGAAGTGCTCTTAAATCTTTTGATTCCTACTGTAATTACACTCTGAAAAGTTGAATAATTTTGCCCAGGAAAGTACCAAGTAGGAAATCATTTTATGAAGTAAGAAAAATATGACTACAGTGTAATTACACTAAGCAGAGGAAAATAGATTTTCAAAGTAGTATTTATGTTCTGGAGTAGAAATAAATACGAATTATTATTAAACGTGTATTATTGAACTCCTCTTGGCATTCTGGGAGCTTAGGGAAGAGGGTTTTAAAGAGGACAACCTGGAGCACTTAGCACCTGTGAGCACATTGTGGTTAACATTGTGTGACCCTGTTCCAGAGAGCTGGGGTGGGGACAGAGAGACAGAGAGAACGAACACCAACCAAAGATTCTCTGCTACATTGTGAACGAATCTCAGGCCAACACTGGTTACGCTGAGGAGAGTGTTGTTGCACCAGACTGGGACGCTGTGGATGTGGTAACTTTATGATGTCCAGATTTAGTGTCTCACTGATTTGTGTTCTGGCTCTCACTGGGTCTTTACTTATATTGGCTCTTTGTAAACATTGGGGACTTTCAAAGTTGCTATTAGTTTGACTGGCTTCTGTTCCTTTATAATATTTTAGTTTAAGAAATAGAAGTCCAATACTTCTTAAGAATCTCATTTTAGTTTTGTTTTTGTGTATTTTTTTGTTGGATTTTTTTGTTTGTTTTTAAAGTATAGCTACCAAGAACTGATTGACCATTGAACCATTCATGGTGGCGTTTGTTGTGCTATGGCCAGGGGTGGGTTCTATCAAGAAAAGCAAGTCCATCAAGAAGTAAGAAAGGTGTTGCTGCAGAAAGTTCTCAACTCAGTGACTAGGACCTAATTAGTGTGGATGGGGGTGTGATTGGGGTGCAGATGGGCAGATGGGTAGTGAGTCCGGGTAGGGGAGGGTGGAAGCAGGGGACTTACAGTTTCCTGGAAGAAGAGGAGGAAGAACCGGGAGCATAGAAGCCATTGGGAAACAGATGATCAGTTATGGATGCTCCATGGTTCTTGACTATGAACTTCAGACTCAAGAGAGCAGCTGAGGATCCAGCTAGTAGGAAACATAGTTCACCCAGTGAAGTGTCTTGGATCTTATTCTTGTTTGCCATCTGAGTCGAGAGAGGTCATCATGAGGCTGAATGCTAATTGTAAATAACTGTGTTAGTGTTTCTAAGGAGTCTATGTTATTAAAATTTACTTTCAGAAGCTATTTTCTTAAAGAGGAAGATGCAGTTAGGAAGCAGCCATGGATGCTTAAAGTTGCTACTGCAGTTTCTCTTCCATGAAGCGTTTGTGATGAAGAGACTACACCCACGGCTGCAGATCTGGCAGGAAACACCCAGGATCCAGTCACCGTCCAGCCATGGCTTCCCTTCCAGTGCCTGGCCTTTCATCCCCTCACACCTCTGCTCTAGACTATGTTAGCTCCTTTTCTCTTAAAATCTATATCCCCAATAAGTAAACACCTATCTAGACAGAATAATTGAGACGCCAGCCTAATAACTTTGTCTGGGGCTCTCATTTGTCAGTCTAGACGAGGGCTACACTCCTTCATTATGAAAGCACACTCCGTAATTCATCAGCATAGTCTCTGCCAAATCACATTATGAAAACCTGCAGCATGTGCAAAGTCTCTGCACCCTGCAGTGGTTTCTTTAAGATACAAAAACCAGGGGCCTCCTCTTTGACTCAATTCAGGGCCTTTGGACAAAGACTTGCCTCTTCTGAGTACTGTCTATTAACTCCCGATACCTTATCACCACAGGTAGATCAGCTCTTGTTTTCTTTCACAACATTCTGACATTGTCTTCCGTATCCTCTCTCTGTAATCTGTAATTATGGAATCATTAGAAACATGGATTGTGAACGCCAGCTTCAAAAATGCTGGCATGTACTGTTTTGAATTGTAATGCCATGTCTGATCTTTACATAGTGAGATGTAATGACTGATCATTAACTACAAGGCAAATGCAGGAAAGAACTCAAAATTCCTTAGCGACGTGATCAATAGAGTAAGACTTTTAGCAAACTTCAAAAGCAAATCAAATTGCCCAGTTCTTTTACTCACAACCCACAAAAGCCCCTTTCTCTTTGAAGCCTGAAGCCCATCATTCTGGAAACACTGGATTGTTTGCTGCCTGAACAGCAGCATGCTAATTATCTGAGCCTTTCTTTTGCAGAAAACTCATTAAGAAATCAGAAGGTTATGCTGAGAACATTTAGTGACAAGATTTATAAATTTGATCTAACCAAGCTGTAGTTTTAGTAAAATACTGATTTATAAGTAATGGCCCA
>JAMJFZ010003866.1:92500-114742 GCA_026225945.1 Cricetomys ansorgei | reverse complement strand
GCCCCCTATGGAGGCAATTTTGTCCATAATCAAATTACAATGCATTTATCCTTTACCTCTGAAATAAGCATTTCTAGCAATCTCAAAAAGAATTAGTTAAAATATCAAATGACATAAACACAATTCTGTTCACTGTAGGCATTCTTAGTAATAAAAAGCCTGGAAGCAAGCCAGCTGTCCATCATCAACAGAACGGATTGTATTCGGTGCATTCACGAACAGACTATGCAGCCACAAAAAGGCACAACCCAGGCCTGCAACTGCTAAATGAATAAGGAGTGGTATGGGAAAAACAGGCTTGCTATGTGTCTCACTTTCCTTTTTCCGTTGCTGTGATAAAATACTCAGACAAAAGCAACTAAAGGGAAATGGGGCTTATTCAGCTCACAATTCTGAGTTCCAGGCTCTCATTACAGCAAAGTCAGGTGGCGGGAGCCTGAAGCAGCTGGCCACGTTGCAGGCACGATTACAAAGCTCAATCGCTCCATCTCTATTGTCCAGGATCACCCACCCAGGGAATGGTCTCATCCACAATTAAGATGGGTCTACCCAGTCAAGCAGTGATGGCACATGTCTTTGATCCCAGCACTCCAAAGGCAGAGGCAGGTGGATCTCTGAGTTCAAAGCCAGCCTGGTCTATAGAGTGAGTTCCAGGACAGCCAGGGCTATACAGAGAAACCCTGTCTTAAAAAAAAAACAAACAAAAAAGAATCTACCCACATCAATTAACATAATCAAGATAGCACACACACAAAAAACACACACATGCACATACACAGTCTCTCTCTCTCTCACACACACACACACACACACACACCCCAGGCACACCCAGAGGCTTGTCTCCCTGGTGATTCTAGATGCTGTCAAACTGACAATCAGCACTAACCTCACAGTCTGTCAACATTTTATTTATCTAAGAAAAGGCAAGAGACTATGAATTTATATACACTTTTACCTGTACTAACAATAAAATAATAGAAAGAGCAAGCATAAAGCTGTTTTATTTTCTATAAGGAGAAAAAGCAAAAAGGGCTGGAGAAATTGGTACAAAGGCAGTTTTTGTGGGATATGGAGACCTACGGAAATAGTTCATTCAGTACTCATGAATATTAAAATCTGGTTTATATAAGTAAACCTATCTAAGACCTGTTCTGCTACTGCGAAGAGCACCGTGACCAAGGCGACTCTTATTTGAAAGCATCTAATTGGGGGCCTGCCTAGTTTCAGAGGATTGTCCCATTACCATCATGGAGGAAGAGTGGAAAGCAGGCCCTAGAAAAGTACAGAGAGCTTTATGTCCTGATCCACAGGCAGCGGGCAGAGACAGACACTGGGCCAGCCCCAGTGGCACGCCTCCTCCAACAAGGCCACACCTCCTAGTCCTTTCCAAGCAGCTCAAGTGAGGGCTAAGCATGCATAGAGCCTACGGGGGACATTCTCATTCAAGGCACCGAGATGCATATTATGCTTTAAATGTGAACTGTCCCACAGGCTCACGTATGTGAGCATCTAATCCCCAGATGATGGTGCTGGTTTGAGTTCTGGAACTATCAGGAGTGGACCCAGGCTGGAGAAAGTGGGTTTCTGGGACAGGACAGACCCTCTGCTTTCAGTCCACTAAGTTTTAAGCAAGCAAGTTGCCATACACTCTGCCTGTCCTGCCTGGCGATACTTTCGAGGAGACAAGCAAAGGAGGCTTCTCTCTGCCAAGGTAGTTCTGCTAATGAATGAAGATAGAACAAGAGAATCATGGTATCACCATGTTTTCTGGCCCGTGATGAATGAATACATCAAAGTAATAATGACTAATGTCAGCTAATATCATAAAATAGGGAAAGGAAAGCAAGCACTGGGAGCTTCCTAATAGCCTATGCAAAATAACCCGTCAGATAATCTTAATCAAGCCGGGACCAACTGCTCATTTACAGGTGACAGAGGAAGTGGGGCGTGCTCACTGACGGAGTGGGAACCAGGGACAGCCCCTCCCCCCACTTCCTGAACAACAGTCACAGGGGGACCCGTTACGGACTTGTAATTCACGGATCTCCATCAGATCGTGGTTCATGTGAAGAAACTGCGAAGGCAAAGGAAACAAAGAATCAGAGGAATTTGGAAACCAGGTATTGAGGATGTCAATGAATTATCCACGTTTTAAGTGGAGCAGTGTGCAGAATGTTTAAAAATTGAATTTTAGAGATGCCATCTGAAATACTAAGAGTGAAACCAAACGACGTCTTTGCCTTTTGACTAAGGGCAATGGGAAATGGGATTATAGCATATGCTGTTTTTCAAAATAATCTTGATGAATAGAGAAGCAGGAATGAAGGTATAAATGAGTCCAGGCTGGTCATGTTGAATGTACGTATGGGCCCCTTAGGAGTTGGTTACAGTTTTAAAGAAGAAAAAGAAAGGCATTCTCAATTGATCCGTAGGGACGCAGAAAAAAGAAACAGAGGGGCTGGAGAGAGGGCTCAGTCGTAAAGTACTGGCTGTGCCGGCATAAGGACACGAGTTTGACCCCCAGCAGGCGCGCACAGACGTCAAGTGCAGTGGTGTGCTCCTGCGACCCCAGTGCTGGGAGGTGGCGGCAGGAGAACCCCTGGGGCTTAGTTGCTGGCTGCTAATCTAGCCGAATCAATGGGTCCCAATTTAGTGAGAGACCCTGCTTCAAAACATAAGGTGAAGAAGAGATGGGAAAGATACCTAACATTGACCTCTGGCCTCTGTAGGTGCATATACATGTGCACACACTCTGCATGTCTATGCACACGTGCACATGCGCACGCACACACATGAAAGGAAGAAACATAGAACCAGTAGGAAAAATACAGTGCATAGTCTTGGTGGTGCATGCGTGTCACCCCGCAGGTGGGAGACAGAAGCAGGAGGATATTGAGTTCAAGGGCAGCATGGACACATAGCAAGACTTGACCTCAAAAAATACAGCAGCTGAAGTGTGTGTGGAAACTCACATAGGAAAGCCCAGTTCTGAGGAAGCTGGAGGAGGAGGCTGGACACCAGCTTAAGGTCAGTTTATGCTTTGTAGTATACTCCAGGCAAACCCGGGATACGGAGGGACGCTCAAAACAGTGACTGCACTGAGCAGGGTGTGGTAGCACACACCTTTGATCCCAGCGAGGCAGGTGGGTCGCTGTGAGTTCAAGGCCAGCCAGGTCTGCATAGAGAGTTCCTGGATATATATCCAGGGCCACAGAAAGAGACCCCGTCTCAAATAAAGAAAAAAAAAAAAGTTACTGCACACAAAAAAAAGTGTATACATACCCAAATAAGCCAGTAATTTGTATAATCAGTATAATCAATGTAAATAAACTGCACGGGCCAAGTAAAAGTCAAGTGTTATCAGATTGCACTTTTAATAAAATATGTGGGCTGCTTTTAAGGTATATATCGAAAAAATAAGGTCATATAAATATCAAAGGGAAATGGATTAAAATACGTGTCATGTGAATGTCTGCCAAAGAAACTGATTATAGTCACTAAGCAAGGATGTAGCAGTAGCTACAATCTTTTACCCTCAGTTTAGGGAAGGAGAAAGGAGAGAGAAATCTTCACTGCTTTGACAAGCAGCCTTGATACAGAAAGAGAGAAAGGTAGAAATCTCCACAGCCTCTTTCTAGGCTGTCCTAAGTTTGAATCTCTCCAACCTCTGTTCTCTTAGGAATTATCTCGCTAACCAACGACAGCAACCCAACCAACCAACGCCCACCCCGACTCTCGGGGCTTTCATATCTTTTATGCCCTAAATCAAAAGTTCCCAAAATCCCAAAGACAAGCTACCGGTGCCAGAACGACTGCGCCCAACCAAATGACAGCCACCTGCATCAAGCATTCCAATTCCAACTCGTAAACAACTCTCCCACAGCTGGGGTGGGAACTCGAACCTCTAGTGACTAGTCAGTTAAACCAAAAAGCTTTTCTCAACACAAAAATCCCAAGTGTCCCCCTACACAAAGACTAAACTATCTTTTGATGAATGAGAAACCAAAATCATGCCGGCAGCTACTTCAGGGACGTGGCCAAGAGAGAGGACGTAAGGGAGGAGGGCCACCCAGGAGTCTCCATCTCTCTGTCCTGGGTGCCGGACGCTGGAAGCTCTTCTGTATTCTCTACCTCCTGATATGCTTGCATCTTTTAGCTTCACTTCAACATCTTACTTCGAGATCACCACTTATCCACAGGAAGTTGTGAACACAGCAGCAC
Organism: Cricetomys ansorgei; assembly: GCA_026225945.1. Classification (NCBI taxonomy): domain Eukaryota; kingdom Metazoa; phylum Chordata; class Mammalia; order Rodentia; family Nesomyidae; genus Cricetomys; species Cricetomys ansorgei. Next base: position 110,521 of record JAMJFZ010003866.1, on the reverse strand, counting down.
CCTACACCCTGAACCCCGCCTTCCCCAGAGACTCTCTTAGATCAAGACGATGCAACACTAAAGCAAGGGCAGTTTGTGAGGTTCTCAGTTTGTCAACTGTGTCGATTGCAGCCACTGCTGCATACCGAGCCATTCCACAACCTCGGGACTTGCCCCGGAGACGCCCCAGCTGTAACCTGTCACCATAAACTCTAAAAACTACCGTGTAACGTGCAACCTTTGGAGACCAGCATTTTTTGCCTTGAGGCCGCCCAAGTTGTTCCACACGTAACCATTCTCGGTGGTTTCTGAGTACTGAGCTTATCCATTGGGATATGGCAGAACATTCTGTTGTTTCTGGGTTTGCGACCACTACAAAGCCAATATATGCAATCACGTAGAGAGTCTGCCTAGGCATTTGTTTTCCGGAAGGTGACAGTGGTAGATCATCCAGGATTCTTATTTTCTCTGTAGTCCTACAAGTTTACTTTCCCAATGACAGTGCTTGGGTCTCCCACACCCCGTCAGCATTCACTATTGCTGTTCGTGATATTATTTCAGCTGATCTCATGGATGTGCTGTGCCATGGTCCCCTGTTGCACTTCCCTGACAACCAGTGATGCTGTCGCCTTTCTCCACACACTTATTACCCACAGTCATCTGTGATGCGTGGCCGCCCCTACCTCTTGCCTGTTTTCTGGTTTATTGTCCATTGTTGAAAGTTCTTTATATAATCTACAGATGGGTTCTGTGTCAGATATATGGTTTGCAGATGTTATTCCTAGGGTCTTATATGGTGCCAACGGTGTTTTTGTTTGGATGGAGTTTGGTTTACCAGCTTTTCTTTCTTTTGTAGAAAGTACCTTCTGTGTTGTGTTTAAGAACTTGTCTCAATGTCCTACATTACTGCTCAACATTTCATTATTTTAAAAATCAGTCTGACGTCATCAGCTCACTAATAAGACCATCACACGGCTGGACTATAGACACTCACTCAGCCCCAGCTCTGTGCCCCCGGGGCCTCTACACAGTTACAGAGGCCGTTCTGAAGCCATGGAGCTCTGTGTGCTCCCTCTAAAAATGACCTCATAGATCTGAGCCCATAGCATATCCGTGCTGTGTGTAAACAGCCGTAAGTAGGTATGCAGGACACTGACAAGGGGGACCAAGACAGGGTGACACTGGGAGGTAAGGACGGACAGAAGGCAGGCGAGAGGACAGGTGAGTCACGAGAGAGAATCAAAAGCTAATTGTCTTCCTGGGTTTTTTAAGTGAATACGTCTATAAACTGTTTTATGATTTCATGGTTTCTATTTAAATCTATAACCTATTTTAGCTAAATTTTGTACAAAATGTATCTTTTACAGTGCTCTGGCAAGGTGGTAAGGGCTGAAGGACTTCATTTTATGCTTTAATCTCTCCACTGAATTGCTTTTATACTTAAAAAACACTCAGGGTGTCAATTAGGAATAAATCAAACTGTTTCACACAGCAAAGGACACGATCATCAGTGCAGAATATTCCAGGACATTTGCAACCGGAACTCTTAGAACTAGTGAGTGGAGTCAGCAAAGTCACAGCAGCAACGTTCTGAAATCAGAAATCAGCTACAGAGTTATCTCTGTCTATTAGCAATGAAGACATGGATGCCAAAAATAAAATTATGCTTCCGATGGTCACTAGGTACAAATCAAACCCAAGGCCTTGCCAGTCCCAGGGTAGCACTCCACTGGGTTACACCCCCAGCCCTTGTTTCTGAGACAAGATTTTGCTATGTAATGGTCTCAAAGTCGCAATTCTCCTTCTTCTGTCTCTCAAGCACTGGGATTTTGGATATGTTCCACCATGCCAGACGTAGGCATAATTTTTTAATCAGAATATAGGACTTCTATGATGAAAACTACAAAATATTAATGAGATAAATCAAAGACATAATTAAGGTGAATGACATACAACGCTCGTGAGTTAGAAGACTCGGTTAGTGAAGGCACCAGTTCTCAAACTGATATGTAGCTTTGGTGCAATTATTACCAAAACAGTATTGCTGCCATATTTTAAAGAATTTATTCAACCAATCTTCACAAACTGCAGCTGAAAATACATCCGTACACTTAGACACATGTGTGTGAGGGTAGAGTTAGACCTTGCTTCAATAAAACACTATTGCGCTTGGCTATTTACAGAGGGAGATTGGGCTGAAAAAAACTTCTCTCCTTTAGATTCAGTTTACATAAAACACAAATAAGAACACACGTTAAACGAAGTCTGCAAACCATATGTCACGCCTGTGTCAGTTGGAATTTTCTTCTTTCCCTCTCTCTCACTGAGACCCACTTGGGAGACTTGACTCTCCTTGCAGCTGCTTCTTGGCATAGACGAGGTCCTAGGCTGTTCCATCCCTCTCCTCTTGGCCCCTGCCAAGCTAAAGGAGACCCACTGTCCACTGGACCCTTTGAGATCCACAGTGCCCTCTCTGCTACATCTTGCCCCGCCAGGAATGCCGCTTACTCTAGCTTCTTCCGACAGTTGTTGTCTGCCTACACACTCCCACTGGTGCACGGGAATCCCACTCTCATTATGGACATCAACGTTCATCATGGATACCCTCATGGCTGTCCTCTCTACCCACAAACGTGTCTAGACTTCCATGAATATCAGCAGAGGAAAGTAGATTAAAAATCAGCCGTGAGTGAGCAGGGAGAATGGAAAGCTCAGGGTGAAGCCCGAGCAGTGGGAGAGAGAGGCATCTGGAATGTCGTGACTATGACGCCATTCACAAGTCAAATTCCACTAAACATCTGCAGTTAGTGATACTTAGGAACTACTTTGGGTAGTTGGTCACCCAAATACAGTTCACCAGACTTTGCCACTCCCATTTCAATGAAGAATTCTTGATGCTGTGTAAATAATCCTATGACCGGGCCCTACTGAATTCTACTGCTCAGATAATTTCCTAAGGAACTTTAAACACCATACAGTTCTTTATATAACACAGCCCAAACACTGGGTGCTGACTTCACCATCATTTGCCGACAGGATAAGCTGTGCCCTCTGAATACCAGGTTAGTGCAGACTAACCATACTAGAAAATAAAAGGTCAAAAAGTCATGGCCCTGCTGTCTGATGACAGGAGAGATGAGCTGTCATGTAAGAAACAGTAGAGGCTATCTTTGGTGATACTTGGGAGTCTATCTCCTCCAGGTAAGCTAGCAGAGGGGTGACCAAAATAAAGAAAAGCAAGAGATGACATCATCATGGCCAGGTCAAAATTTTGGCTGAGTCTTGTAGAATGGCTGATGATCGGATGGATGGGTGGATGGGTGGGTGGATGGACAGGTGGGTGGGTGGATGGACAGGTGGGTGGGTGGATGTGGGTGGGTGGATGGATGATGGATAGATGGTGGATGGGTGGATGGGTGGATGGGTGGGTGGTGGGTAGATGGATGGTGGCGGGTGGATGGATGGTAGAACAGAAGCTATCTGAAGCAAAAGGATCTCATTAGTTCCACAAAGAGGGGGGTACCGTCTCCCTGCTGTGCCCAGAGCTACTATGAGTTGCCCTTCAACAGTGAGAAGCATACAGAAATGACAGCCACCTAGTTGGCACATGCGGGACCCCATCTCACTGGAACTTAAAGTCATAAGTTAGATACCTCAGAGAAAGATAATTCCATAAGGGAAACCAACTCAAGCCATTGCTAGAGTAGCCTCAAACCACTCTTTCTCTGTTAAGCTTCAGTCTCTTTGTGTGATAAACAGACTGAGAATGAGACCAAACTCAGAGGATTGTTGTAAATAAAAAATAAATAATGTACACACAGTGCCTGGAAGATAAGGTGCAGTTTACAAGAAACGATTCTTGCTCGTCAATATCTGTGTGCGTTTGTTTACTGACACACCATGTGGTCACCTCTGCTTCTCACTCCTTCCTACATGCTTGAGCTTCTGTCTGGGATCCTTTACTTCTGTCTGAGGAAAGTGTTTAGGGTGGTTTCGGGTGGTGGTGGTGCTGGGTGCTGTCGCTGCTTGTGTTCTGCTGGGGATTGAACCCAGGGCCTCACACACACCATGCAAATGCTCACTGTCAGGTGCCCTCCCAGCCATCACTGGGCTCTCAGAGAATCTCCAGTGTAAGAGTGTTGGGGAAGTTTATTTATAGTTATGTTTGAAATTGTTTCATGCACTGAAGGGGCTAGCCTAAGTCTAGGGTGTTTGTACTGTCTGCAGGTGTTGGATTTCTGTGAGGACGTTTGATTGCTTATGAGCTGCACCTGAGTAGTTCTGAATCAATAAAACACCTGAGCTCAGACACTCAGGGTTCCACTATGGATTCTGGCACTGGCCAGGACGATGGTTACGTCTACTGATGTCCGGCAGTTTGGACTTATGAATACACCTCCTTGCCCTGTTTGCTGACGCCTCCCCAGCAGAGTGTGCTACTACATAAGAGTCAAGATAATGGTTTTCCTTTAGCATTTGGGAGATGTGAGCACATTGGCCTGGCCTTCAGCATCCCTGCTGAAGGGGTGAGCTGTTGACCCTTGTCTTTAAGTTGTGTTTTCCTCTCAATATGCGTAAGTTTTTGTTGTTTTGATCACCCTAAAAGTCTGATCTAACGTTGGCTCAGCCGTGACCCTAGTACTTCTAAAACTCTCTTCCCTTTTTTCTAAATCATTCCCCTCTTCCACTGTACTCTATAATTTGTTTACACATACACTTATACATACGTCATATATGTATGTATATGTCACACTCACACACACACTCTAAGCTCATCATCTAAGGATCAAGGACTATTATCTGTCTTGTCCCCTGATCTCTGTCCAGCCCTAGAATAATACCAGACTGTATTATCCTGACTACTCCATCGCTCTCGTTTTTATAAGCAGCATCTTACATCCCACCTTTCATCTGGGTACTCAGAACGCACTGATGCTCAGCTACTGCAGGCATTTATCCAGGTCTTAACCTTAGGGGCTGCCGTGGGCCCGGCTCACATCTGCTCCTAGGACGGGGACACCCCTTGCCCTGCTGTTCTCCTCCCTTGAAGACATCGTCTATTAGCCAGGCAAAGAAATCAAAGCAGGGAAACAAGAACTTCCACTGGACCCTGGGAAATTGAGATTGAGCAGAACGGAAACTCTAGATCAAATAAATGCAATAAAATAAATCTGGAGACACAATAAATCAGAAACTCGGTGTGGGTCAAATGGCTTCCTGATGTCAAAATGTAAATGTTAACCCAAAATGTCATGCTTCTGCTCCCTGAGGCCCATTTCACGTCTATTATTTCTCATTATCTTCACAACAGCGCTAAGATTCAAACCATCTCCATCTTCGAAGACACAAAGCTGACACGTAGGGGAAAGAGAAGATGCGAGCAACGCCGAGGAACTGCACGCGCACGGCAAGGCAGACCAGAAGTCCTGAGTCCTGGAACGGGTCTCCCCTGGGCTAAGGATCCCATGCAAGGAACTCAAGGCCCCGGCAGAGATGTGATACATCTTCCCAATACATCGATTTTATCCCAATGAGCACAGAAATAAAAGCAGCATTTTCCTATTCATGCAAATGTGTTGTTCTGTGGCTTTTCCTTTTAACAGAGTGTCACTATGTAACACAGGCTAGTCTCAAACTTAACATTCTCCTGCCTCAACCCCCGAGTGCTGGGACTAAGACATGCACCACTGTGGGAGCTGCGAATGTGAATTTTTGGGGTGTTGGGGAGGGTGGGGTATGTGTGTACACACAGGAGTGTGTCCACAGCTCATGCTGAAGACCAGATGACAGCTTTCAGGGGTCAGTGCCCCTCTTCCTCCATGGGCTCCAGGGAGCAAACTCGGATGTTCAGACTTACGCAGAAAGCATTTACCTGCCAGGCCAACTCAGCAGCCCAAGCATAAGTTTTCTGCAAAGTACAGTCCATGGTTTCAAGGTATTTGTGTGGATTTTTTAAAGATTATTTATGAGTGCTCTATCTGCATGTACACCTGCACACCAGAAGAGGCCTCTGATCCCAGTGTAGATGGCTGTGAGCCACCATGCGGTTGCTGAGAATTGAACTCAGGACCTCTGGAAGAACAGCCAGTGCTCTTAACCACTGAGCCGTCTCTCTAGCTCCCATGTGTGAATTATTAAGATAAGTAGATGGCTCAACTATTAAGAGCACTTGCTGCTCTCACAGAGGACCCAGGTTTGGTTCCCAGCACCCATATGGTGGATGACAACCATCTGTAACTCCAGTTCCAGGAAATCCATGCCCTCTCCTGAGCTCCGCAGGCCCTGCTCACACGTGGTGCGCAGACGTACATACAGACACAACACCCATACATGAAAAATAAAAGCAAATAAACCATTCCAATAAGTTCAAACTTCCCTGAAGACTGATTTCTGTACTAACAGGAGCATGTTAGAGATAGATCCATGGCACATTTCTACCTGGTAACCGGTGCATGGCTTTGAGCAAAGCCCTTAATTTCCTCAAGCCTCATTGTTCTTCCCTGTGAAATGGGGGTACCAGTGCCTTCCTGACAGGCTCACTGTCATGAAGACCACATGAAGATGCAGAACCTGAGAACCTGACCTGTGGGAGAGTAAGAAAACATTTTTTAAAATCACCAATCCTGTTGGAAGATTTTTGAAACATATGGAAACCAAGTAGCAATCATTTCATTAAAGTCCCCAAACTCCTAATGTGTCCAATTTAAAGTTTCACTTGAGAAGCAAAAGCTGGAAATAATTTGTAGGACTCACACTGAGCAAACGGCCAGAGATTAAAGAGCGTCATGACTGAAGAAAGTTGGGGTTGTTTTTTTTTAATGAATTTCTGTGAACTTGAGGAGGAAAAGGTTGAAAGGAGACTTTAAGAGTCTTTACCCTCGGGGCCAACGGCTCCGTGGATGATACACTTACTGATGAAGCGTGAGAACCTAAGTTCAGATCCCAAACACCCACAAAATAGCCAGACAGTGTGGCACACCCCTGTAGCCCTACTGCTGGTAGGGCAGAAGCAGGAGGGTGCCAGACACTTGCTGGCCACCGAGCCTGGCCGATGGGCAAGCTCCAGGTTCAGTGAAACACTGTCTCAAAAACTAAGAGACGTAACAGTAAGCTACAATCTTTTACCCTCAATTCAGGGATAGAGAAAGGAAAGATAGAAAAAAATCCTCACCACTTTTGCAAGTGGCCTCAACATAGAATGAGAGAAAGGAAGAAATCTTCACAGCCTCTCTTTAGGCTGCTCTAAGTTTGAAGAGGAGTAGCTAACAGTGAGTCAGACTAGCATCTCAGCTCATGGTCTGTAAACTCAATCCCTCCAACCTTTGTTCCTTTTAGGAATTATCACACTAAGGATAGCAACCCAACCAACGAACCACCAACCAATGCCCACCCCAACTCTTGGGGCTTCAGACTTTTTAACACCCTAAGCCAAAAGTTCCCATCAACCCATGCGGTACCCAATCCCAAAGACAAGCTACAGGTGCTAGAATGACTGCATCCAACCAAATCATAGCCACCTGCATCAAGCATTCCAAACCCAACTCGTAAACAACTATACCACAGCTGGGAACACAAACCTAATCCAACCACCATTTTGCATTTTTAAAAAACCCAAAATGACAAAAACTTCTTTCAAGAGTTCCTCTAAAGAGAGATATAGAGGAAGATATCCAAAGTTGAGTTCTGGCTTCCATAGGCACAGACAAGCCCGTCTGCGCACACTCGTGTACAATATGCCGTGCACACACCGCACATGCACACGTACACCACATGCATGCACACCTTCACAAGGGTTAGAAAAATACTTCAGCAGTAGACTGCTTGCTTAACATATGCAGAGCCCTGAGTTTGGTCCGAAGTCCTGAGGAGGAAGGGAAGGGAAGGAAAGGAATTCCCACAGATTTCCTAAAATCTTGAATACAGACTCTTACATGGCACAAACTGGTCTCCAAACAGAACGTGTAACCATCCACACAGTGAGGGCGTTGGTGCACTGGAGTTAAAATGTCCCACGATGTCGGCTTGTCGGCTCTACCTGGTCACACAGCCTTACAACCCTATGTTGAACTACTCAAAGCTCCTACCTGGAAGATGCAGAGCTATTAACAGTCCCCAGTACGGCCGTTCATTCCTCAAGTGCCTGTCACCCAGCAGAAGGCTCAAGACCCCTGGCAGAGAAAGGCAGAGATGCTGCGTGGCTCCGTGGCTCCGTAGCGTATGCAGCGGCCAGGGCCAGGCAGGAAATGCTCAAGACGGAGGCCCCACCCCACACCAGTGCTGACTGGCCCTCCTCGAGCATGCTCCTGGGGGCAAGGCTCATGACCTCGAAGCACACCTGGTCCACAGTCAGAAACGCACAACGCACAGAAGTTCCCAGACTCTGCCGTATGTGGGACTTGTGGCTGGAACCATGATCTGAGGTTCCTAGGGAACAGCTTCAAGCCTAGTTCCAACCCTGAACTCTGGGCTCTCTTACTGGATTGCACCAGCCAGTCCTCCACCAACCCTCTCCTTACACCAAGTCCCAGTCGCATAGGTTCAGTTTTCCCAGAGCCCCTCATCAGGGAATGACCCTCCTACTCCAGACCCCTGCCCTCCCCCCAGCCTGTGCCTCCTCCTGACTTGTTCAGCTTACTCTTCCCCAAATCTGCCTTGCAATATACAGCCAGGCTGTTCATCTATCAGCTGGCTCCATCCTGTTCCACCCCTTTGTCTAGCCCTACATCTGGAGCCACAGCTGGTTCTCATCAGGATGGTAAAGCCTGACTATTCATGAGGCCTAAAATATTACAGCAATCCAGTGGGGGGGGGGCTGATAGTACATGCTAAGAACTCAAAAAATATATATATATGCATGCGGGTTCAACCAAGGAGTGCGTGATGAATGTTGCTGAATGTTTTAGCAATTGTGGCACTAAGCAATAGAAAGCTTAAGAGGAAAGAGGAAAAGAAAAAGGGAAAAACAAACAAACCCTACATCCTTAGCCCAGAATATTCTAAGGAGGGGAATCCTAAGAATCACCCTTGGGAAACTGGAGTGGCTTGCAAATCTCAGGGCAAGACTAACTATAGTTTCTGATGAGCAAAGACAGTAAGTGTCAAATGCACCAGCACGACCACCACCACCACCACCACCAGCACTACCTTGAAGCTTCTGGAAAACTCCTTTAAACAGAAAAAGGAGAAACCCAATCTTCATTAGTAATTAGCCCCCCTAAAACCCTGGACCAAGCCTTTGTAGGCAGTGCACACCCCCCTTGAAGACCCCCAGGTGCTAAACTGGGAGGAACAGTCACTGGAACCTAATGCTGGGATACGTTCAGTTCAATAGCCCTGCGGCCACACCTTGGATACCCAGAAGTCCACAGGAGGAGGAAGCAGAGTTCACATGGCTGGACTTCTGGGACTTAGGTAGCTGGGGCCAGGGGTTTGAGCTGGGAACGGACTTTGGGTGAAGTAGCAGGAGCCTGAAGAGAGGAGAGAACAGTCCTGCTGGTGTGTCTAAGGGTCAAGGTTAGGTCCTTCCTCAAGGGTCGCAGCAGTGTACTCTTGCTGTCTAGAGGACCCAGGTAGGTGGCTCCCCCGGGGCTCACCTGAGCCAGCCATGGCCACAGTCTCTGAAGAGGCTCAGGGGGACTCCAGCGGCCCCATGGGCGGTACTGAGAGCTTCACGGTTACTTAGTGTCCTCCAGCGCAGCTCCCCTCCAGTCTCTGCTCCTAGGAGGTCGGCACCTGCGCTCGGGCCTGGCTGTCAGCTGGTCCTGCCTCTCCAGGCTCTGAGGTAATCCCCTGCACAGCGCACGGGTCATTAAGATGTTCTCGACCTGCCTGACGAACACCACACACCCTGCTCACTGAGGTGGCTTTCCAGCCCGTCCCAGGGCTGTGGGCAGGAAGCAGGGGAAGAGACTGAGCTGTGGGGTGCCACTGCCCCCTGCTGGTACCCTCAGGAATCGCGTAAAGTGGTATCAAAGATAAAATGGACCAGGCTAGAGGGACACTGCCCCTTCTCCAATCTCCTTCAAGACGGCATAAATACAAGGCTTCAACTGGAACCGTGAACTGCCTGTCCCTAAGGGAGTTGACATCTCACACAAGGGGGCAGGAGAGAAGAGGGTCCTACCTCACCTGGAGAAGAGTGTAATGACATTCTCCATGTTGGCACAGTGTGTCCACAGTCACCAGCATCGCACACATGCACACACACATACATACACATATGCACACAGCTACACACACACGTGCACACACATACATGCACACACATGCACATGAGCACACACATACACACATGCACACTCACACACACACCTAACACATGCACAAACGCACACATGATCACACATGCACACATACATACACACACATGTGCACACACATACACATATGTAGAGAGCGCACACGCATACACATACACAGTTACACAGCCAGGCTCCGCAGGAATTGCAGGGCTCTGACACATGCAACTTTGTGCTTCTAATGAGCCCTACAACATTCACAAGACCTTGTCCTGTTTCCCGGACCCAGCGCTGGACCCCACTTGTCGCCTAGTGACGGTGTCCGTGATCTGAAAGAGATCATGTTTGGCACTGGCCTGCTATTCTGTGAAAGGTGGGAAATTGTGTTACAGAGACAGGAGAAAACAGCAGTCTCTTAGAGCATGAAAATCCATCTCAGCGCAGCCACAAACCTCTCCCGAGGTTCTCTGGGCTGGGGTGGCCCCTGCGGCCAGGCTGGGCTCCAGGCACGGCTGTGTCGAGTCTGTGCACGTGTGCCTGTTGCCTCCCCACAATGACCAGTCGAGCCACCGCCAGAGGACAGAGGAACTTTGATGAAGGCAGACAGATGCCCTGGTCCACGTAACCTGGGCTACCTTGTCACCCTCTTCCTTCTTCCCTCTGAGCCAGTCTCTTCTGGATAGCGTCTTCCATTCTGTCCCATCCTGCTTAATTTGGTCTGACTGTCTCCCACCCTGCTCTAGCCAGAACCCAGGGCTGCCTCCTTCCTCTACAGCCCCTCCCTGGACTACAGCACGGATAAACCAATTGGTGTGGGCTTGGTGTGTGCTAAGTCCATCTCAGAAATGCTTTCTGCAAGAGGTGTCACCTCTTGGGGAACTAGGGTCATCACTCACACCCCAGAGAACCATGAAGGTCAAGACTGAGTGACTGCATGGCCTCTCAATTCTCCCTTCATTTCTCACGGCCGGCGGCGGGGGGGGGGGGGGGGGCAGGCTCTTGCTGTTGTTATTCCTGAACTCTCCTGCCTCCACCCTCGAGAGAACTTTGATGCTCTGATTTCATCTCTGACAATCAGGACCTTGGTTTTTAATATCCATATCACAGATGAAGAAACCGAAGGTCACACGGTGATACACAGCTGTCCCGGCCTAACTACGATCCAAAGACTCTCCTGCCTACAACTGAGAGAAAGGCAGGGCCCTCACATGCCCACAGGGAGATGTGATTCGTTCCCAAGGCACAGACAGACCACTAGCTGGGTCCTCGGGGCTGAGGTTGTGGCCCTGCTTCCTCCAGTGGAGGTCTCACGGACCTGAGGTCCTCTAGGATAAAATGGAGAAAACCCCCATTTTGAACAATGGAACAGAGACGTGGAGATCTGTGCCACCCTGGTGGTGTGTGAAGGTACCTTCTAATGCCACTCCCCGTCGGAGTGGCATATATGTTATGCTATGTTCATGTATCATTAGAAGCTGGGAAGCATTTGCCTAGTCCCCCTTGAGGAGAATGAGCCGCCAAAGGCCTGCCTGACTCTTGATCTGCTGCCAATCCTCCAGGTCTCATATGTGGAGCTCTCCTGCCCTCTGGTGGACAGACTGTAGCACTGCAGCTGTGTCCCTGCTTAACCCTAGCATGTTATCAACCAAGCGCCCGGCCTGACCCCTTCAGCTCTGTTCCTTTTTCCACATTATCTGACTCGGCCGTGACTAGGCAAATGGCAGCAGGTGGGCCTGCTCTCTGCCCCCTTCCTCCCTACTCCCCTCTCTTCCCTCCTGTTTCCTGACACTATCAGTGCAAACAGGAGGACCTGAACTGTATCTACCAGGACACGGTATAAAAGGCTGGGTGTGGCCGTGTGCACGTGTGATCTCAGCACCAGAGAGGCGGAGGCGAGAGGATCTCGGGAACTCGCTGACCAGACAGGCTAGCTCCAAATCCAGTGAGGGACACTGCCTCGAAAACAAGACGGAGGGGCTGGAGAGACGGCTCAGCTGTTACAAGAGCAGGGGTTGCTCTCGCACAGGGCCTGGGTTTGATTCTCAGCACCCACGTAGCAGCTCACGTGCATCTATTAACTCCTGTTTCTGGATCTTTGATGCCATCTTCTGACTTCTGTGGGTACCAGGCAGATATGTGATATACATACATATTTGCAGGCAAAACGCTCCACCCATAAACTAAAAGTAAATTTTTAAAAAATTAATTGCATCACCAAGATCGTTCATATCTGCCTCCCACTGTTCTTTGCCAAAACCTCACCCAGCCCTACGCTACCTTCCTGAACTTAACTCCCAGCACCACCTGGGACTAGGTGCAGACAGCCCTTCTCCCAATAGAACTCCCCCAGCCCCTTGTCTTCCGACCATCGACGTCTCCAGCGTCTTTTCTCTCACAGTACCTGGCACAAGAAGGGTCCCCCAAAGTGCAACTACGCAGGACTTTGTTCCCGCTTCTCAAGACATCTTGTGGTCCCACCCCTCTGAATCACAGCTCTAAGGTGAAACAGAAGCCAGCATAAGGGAAGGTGTCTTCCAGGAGTGGCAGGCACTCCCATTAACCGGAGGTAACAGGTTTCTGCAATCTTACTCCCCATTTGGGCAGAAAAGCATGAAGCAAGCTTTCTCAAGGATGTTTAACTGGAAATGTTCTACACCTCGAAATTTAAGACTCCATTTCAGAAATGATTCCGCCTTAGATGAAAGAAGACAAATGCCCCTATTTTTATCCAGAGAAAGTTATAAAACACCGCAAACGTCAAATCTCCATATACCTTTCCCTCTTAATGCAGCAAAATGATACCTTTATCACCGTTCAATCAGAGGCTCCCTAAGTCGGCACTGGGAGACGGGGCTGCGACAGTAATCATCGGTGCTTCTGGCAGCCCCTCACGCCCGATTCAACGCACAGCACCGCCATTACCAACACATGAAAGGCTTCCTCAATTTCACTCCTGATCACCGTCAGCCACAACAGATATTTATTGACTGTTGTGTGCAGGAAACTTGTTCAGGTGCAGAAGACGAGGGGAGAAATTCCCCAGGGATTTTGAAAAGGTGATGAGCTGTATCATCAAAGCAAGCGATCCGTCTCCAAAATGTGTGGGCGGAGAAAGAAGACGAGTTCCTGGCTTTGATAAAGAGGGGTGGTCTGGACAGCGTGTGCTCCACATGCGGTTTCTGCAGAATGCAAGAAAATGACACCGCCTAGCTCTTGGACTACGTGGCGGCTGGATAGATTTAAAAGGAAGCCCTCCTCAGAATATACCTGTCTCTTCTCTTTGTTTTGTTTGTTGTTTTTTGTTTTTGATTGAGTTTCATGCAGCCTAGGTTAATGATGAGTGTGTGGTGCGTGTGTGTGTGTGTGTGTGTGTGTGTGTGTGTGTGTGAAAGAGAGAGAGTTGTGCATTTGCACACATGGGTGCAGAAGTCAGAGGTCAATCTTGAGTGGTATTCCCCCGTATCATTCACCTTGGTTTGGAAAGGGTTTTTTTTTTTCGGGGGGGGGGGATTTCATTTTTAAAACAGGGTCTCTGTCTTAGGACTTCTATTGCTGTGATGAAACACCATTACCGAAAGCAACTCGGGGAGGAAAGGGCGGATCGCACCTTACGCTACCAGGTAACAGTCACTGAGGGAAGGCAGGCAGGAACATGGAGGCAGGAACTGAAGCAGAGGCCATGGAGGAACGCTGCCCACCCAGGACCCCTCGCCCAGGGGTGGCACCGCCCACAGTGAGCTGTGTCCATCCCCCACCAGGACACCAACCATCAATCAAGAAAATGCCTTCCATTCTTGCCTACAGGCAAATCCTGCAAAGATGTTAAGCGTCCCTCTTCGCAGATGGCCTACCTGTGTCAAGCTGACTCAAAAAGTAAGGCTGGGCATGGTGGCGCACACCTTCAATCTCAGGCAGAGATTAAAGGAGGCAGAGGCAGGCGGATCCCTGTGAGTTCAAAGCCAGCCTGCTCCACATAGTGAGTTCCGGGACAGCCAGGGCTCTATAAAAAGACCCTATCTCAAAAAATAATTAATTAATTAAAAAATTGAAACCCTAGCCAGCACAGTCTCTTGTTTGGCTAGGCCCACTGGCCAGCGAGCCACAGGGATCTGATGATCTCTGTGTCTTCAGCACTAGGATCACAAGGGCACGCCACCACACCCAGCTTTCTGATGTGGGTTCTGGGGATGGAACGCAGGTCTTGCTTGCAGTGTATGCTATTTACCAACTGAGCTATCCAGCCTAGCCAAGGATGGCCTTGAACTTCCGATCCTCCCACCTCTACTTCTGAGTGCTGGGATTATGGGTGTGCCCCACCAAATCCTGCTCAGGTTCTTGTGAGTCCGGCCTGGCCCTGCTGAGATGATTTGGATCTAAAGGCCTCCCGAAGGTGTTTCATATGCTGAAGGCTTGGGCACCAGCCTGCGGCTTTAATACGATGGCGGAGCCTTGGGACTAGGGCCTTATGGGAGGACGTTAGGTCATGGAGCCCTGCTCTTGAACGGCATATTGGAACTTGAGCCACTAGTCTCTGTCTCTCTGTCTCTCTCTTTCTCTCTTTCTCTCACCCTCTCCTTCATTTTTCTCTCTTCCTCTCCCTCTCTCCCCCCTCTTCTCCCTCCCTCCCATCCCTCTTTCCCTCCATCTCCCCCCTTCCCCCTCCCCTTCCCTTCTCCCTTTCCCTCTCTCCCCCCTCCCCATCCCCCTCCCTACGTGAAGTGAGCAACTCTCCTACATCATATACTTCCCAGGGGGATGTCCTCCCTCACCACAGCCAAGTGAGGCAGAAGGCTCTGAAAGTGCAAGCCACATAAACCTTTTCTCCCTACAAGTGGATAACCTCAGGCATTTTATCACAGCAACTAGAAGTTGACCGATATACCTGTCAGCACAAATGGGCACACGGAGCTCCACAGTCTTGGTCTCCATCTGGTGATGGCGATAAAGTGACTAAATCTGCGGGATTTTTGTTTTGTTTTTGTTTACTGAGACAGTGCCTTACTATGTAGCTCTAGCTGGCCTGGAACTCGCTATGTAAACCAGCCTGCCTCTCACATGCTAAGATTAAAGGTGTGTGCTACCACACCCAGCTTGAATCTGTGCTTTAAAGTCAACATCCAAGAAGCGCTCTTTAAGACTATGATTAGTCACACTACGAAGGAAAACAAATGCCATGGTGTTAGAAAGAAGGAAAATAGCTTCAAACACAAAACCTCTTTGTGCCTTTTTTAAAGATGTAATTACATATTAATATGTGAGGATTTGCGTGTGGGTTTCTGCATGTGACTGCAGGTACACTTGACGCCCAGAAGAGGGCACTATATCCTCTGGAGCTAGATTACAGCTGGTTGTGAGCTGCCCAGCATGGGTGCTAGAAACAGAACTTGGGTCCTCTGCAAAGGCAACAAGCCCTCTTAACCTCTGGGCCACCTCTCTAGCCCTCAACACTTCTTTTTAATGTGTTTAAAAAACTGCTAGAACACTATCACCCTACAGATCACCACCTAAGATGCTCACATCAGGGACCACAGCCTCTTAAAATCTCTTCCTTCCCACATTCAAATTACTTAAGCACCAACATTAACAAGATACTAACACTTGCAGGATTTCACTCATTTCAATGTTTTGACTCTTGGGGGTTAATGTATCTGAAACTGCCATTTCCATGCCCTGCTGGAAAATCAGAAGACTGAGGCCCAGGAGGGAATGTCACCTGCCTGTCGTAGCACGTGACAGGGAGCAGACTGCCCAAGCGTGACTCCAAGTGTCTGCTTTGATACAAAGTCAATCTGCTTCAGCCTTTCCTGCAACAACTAAACAGCCTGAAACCAGTTATTCTGACCTCCAGGATAGCAGCCCAGGACTGAAGATTCCACCCAGGATAACGTGGGTTGTCTCTGTTGCAACCTGACCCCAGCCGGAAGGTCAATGTTCCCTTCTGCTCAGTCATCTCTTCATCCACCGAGTACACAAAATGCTTAAGGAGACGCCAACAGCACAGCACAGAGTTTACACGAGTGAGTTTTATGAGTCTTTCTGCTGCTGTGTCTGCTAACGAACTGCTATGCACCGGAGAGATTTATCTTCACCAGAATACACCACAACAAATAAAATGCAGTAGGCAGCAAACAAATGAAACAAGCTGTACCCCTCACCTATCCCTAAATAATGCCCGTGATCACTGTTGGGCAGCAGTTGCTGCTCTTCACTGAGCCATTCCTCGCCCACCGTTGGCATGCTGTCTCCCGCCTAAGGCGCAGAATCAGAATTAAAATCTCTTTATCGGGACAGAACGTGGACTGCAGACATCAAGATGGATTCCACAGAGGGAGCCGCCAAGTCTTAGTCAAGGTCAAAGGGTTAGGAGAGGAGGAGACCTGGGGCAGCAGACCTGAGTGAGACTGTGCATGGTGGTGTCACAGAAGTATTCAGATGGCATCCGCAGATCAGAGCAAAGAGCAATTTCACAGCACCCTGCCCTGGCCAAAGCACATCTGGAAGATGGCGATAAATTCCGGGACGCATATTTTAAGAGTCACTTTGGTGATGGTATTATTTATATTCAGAAGAGAGAGACGTGGAGTGTTAAAATGATCAACCTCATTTAAACAAAAATCTCAGGGGAGTCATCACAGAAGAGACAACAGAGGGAACATGACTTAAGCACAAAGCAGCTAACGCTGAGTTATGAAGAAAATGCTTGACAGACTAAGCAAGTGAAAGATCTAAACGGAGCAGAGGAGGGAGTGTCTCCAGGCGGAGCATTAGGGGAGTGGTTCCATCATCGAGTGCCTGGCATACAGACCCAAGGCCGGGTCCCAAAACCCACATAAAATCTGGGTGTGGTAGCACACACCTGCAACCCAAGCGCAAGAGGCAGAGCAAGAGATGGACCCCTGGAACTCATCGGCTGCTCAGCCTCACAGCTTCAGGCTCAGTGAAAATAATAAAATGAAAAATAAAGGGGGCTGGGCCGGAAGGACGGCTCAGCAGTGAAGACCGCTGCAATCGAGGGCCAGAGTTCATGTCTGCTCTAGCTTCGTTTCCCATGCTATGATAAAACACCCTGGCCAAAAGCAACTTATAGGAAGGAAAGGTCTATTTGGTTTACAATTCACGTTACAGCCATCATTAAGGAAGGGGAAGTCAAGGCAGGAACTTGAGACAGACCACACCACATCCACAGTCCATAGTTGAGGAAATCTACTCCACCCGTGCTGTGTGCTTGCTTGCTGCCAATGCTCAGCAAACCTTCAGCACTCTTATATTGACCCTGGCTAGGGGCCCACAATGGACTGGGTCCTCCTCATCAGTTAAGAATTTAGACAACCCCCCACAGACAGGCCCACAGACCAAACCTAATCTGGACAATTCCTTAATTGCGGCTCTCCTCCCAGGTGATTCGAAGTTGCGGCAAGGTGGCATTAAAATTCACCACCACGAGGTCCCAGCGCCCACAGGACCAGCTGAACACTCTACACATGGCTGTAACTTCAGCTTCAGGGATCTGACACCCCCTTGCACCCTTGTACACAAAAGCATCATCAGTGTCAGCACCATCATCAACACCAACATCACCATCACCATCAAGACCATCATTGGGACCACCAACGTCCTCACCACCCTCTTCACCACCGCCTCCATCACCTGTGTCCGCACCATCAGCACCATCACCATCGCGGTACTTGCCATTCGGACTGAGACAAGGAAACCAGATCTCTCTGTGTCATGCTGCTCACAAACACGCCCCAGCATTCTGTTTGTGTTCAGTTATCTGAGGAGCTCTCTCCTGGTGAAAGGCGGT